>JASANF010020451.1:0-40244 GCA_030248245.1 Trissonchulus sp. WLG1_4 | reverse complement strand
GCAAACTTTTTGAGTAAATTTATGCTTTTGACACATACGAACTTTTACAAAGTTTAGTCCTGCCGCCAACAAATTTCTGAACACACACAATCATTCCCCAACAGTTTTTAACAAACTTCTACATATGTGAAAGCTAAGTAAGAATTCATGCCTGTAATGCCTGTAATTTTGAATCTCTTGCCAAATTAATACAATATCTCAATACAATATCTCAATTTAAGCTTTTTTAAGGGTTTTCTTCATATTTGCAGCATTTTTCCTGGTTTTTGGCCAATTGCAAAATTGAAAAAGATATATTTTTAGTTCAAAGTGAAAAAGAATTTTTTTAAGGCTAATCTGCATTATCATATGCATCAACTTTCAATCATGCAAGCATTCTGTAAAAAAAATAACAAATTGTAATTAAAGGTTTGGTATTATATATGTATACTACTTTAATCACACAGACTCTAAACAACTGATTCTAAGAAATTGTTGCGCATGAGCAGAAACATAACATGGACGATGGTGTCACTATCAAGTAGGGCCGAAACTATTTTCTTTGATAAAATTAGAACTGTTAAGCATCTGGTTCTAACTGCTGAAGTAACTGCTAGAACAAATTTTATCTTAAAATTAAACAGGCGTACTCAAGCTACCTATTAAGTTACTTGGAAAAATATCAAGGTCAACCATTTTTGGCTTACATACCTTAATTTAAATAAAACCTATTTAAGTTAAAATTCGATCGAGCCCAAGAGTAGGATATTTTAAATAAAAGCTGGGATATTACCTATATTTTATTACGTCTCGCCATGCCAAGACAGCAAGGCGTTTTTACTGGAAGAAAGAAAGCATCTTCATCGGAACTCAATTGGGATTCGAACCACCCGTCTCTGTTTTGCAGACCAGTGCTCTACTATTTAAGCTACTGAGCCAATGCTGAGCTTTCGTAAATGCTGAGCTTTCGTAAATCCCCTTAAACTACTCTAACGGAACTATCTTACTTCACACTTACTTATGCAATGCCGCCTTAGAGAATGAAGCGGCTAGGTTCACACTCTAAACTCACAACGTATTTATTATTCTATTTAATTTATAATTATTTGATTAGTTATCGAACGTCTCGCCATGTCAAGACAGCAAGGAGGTTCTTACTGGAAGAAAGGGAGCATTTTCAGCGGAATGACGCAATTGGGATTCGAACCACCCACCTCTGGATTTGCAGACCAGTGCTCTACCATTTGAGCTACTGGGCATGCTGAGCTTTCGTAAATCCCTTCAAGTACCCTAAGGGGTGCTATCTTACTTCCCACTTACTTGCTTACTTGCAATGCCGCTTTAGAGAATAAGGGGGTTAGTAGGTTCACACTCTAAACTTCCAATTTATTAATTATTATATCTAATTTGCAATTAATTGATTAGTTCTCGTACGCCTCGTCATGTCAAGACAGCAAGGGGGTTCTTACTGGAAGAAAGAAAGCATCTTCATCGGAATGACCCAAGGGGGATTTGAACCACCAATCACTGGATTTGCAGACTAGTGCTGTACCATTTGAGCTACTGGGCCAATGCTGAGCTTTCGTAAAACCCTTTAAATACTGTAACGGGCCTATCTTACACTTACTTATGCAATGCCGCTTTAGAGAATGAGGGGATAGGTTCTCACTTGCAACGTATTAATTATTCTAACTAATTTATCAATATTTGATCAGTTCTCGAACGTTGTACTTTAATTTGTTAAAAAATTTAAATACAAAACGGAACGAACAAACAATTATTTGTGTAAAAAACAACGGTGTCCCCCCCTCCACGGATGGGCACTTTTCGGCAAAAAAAAACTCATCAAAGTAAGTCAAAACATTTCAAAACTTAAATCAAAACATTTCAAATTTTCTATTCAAAGTTAACAAAGCCCTATGCTTACTATATAACCCGATACTTTAACCGTATTTTGATGCAGAACAATGCACACATGTAATTACAAAACGAAAAGTAATATAAAGTCCTGCCGCCACTGAGGTGGCGGCAGGAAAAAGCCGGCGCCGGCGGGTCAAAATCAGCAAGTCAAAATCTGGCAAAATCGGCCGGCATAACAATCGTGCAGGATAAGTTTATGCCAAAATGACACTCTGGACTTGGACCAATTGGTTTTATCCAAAAATTTGGCCGGTCACAGCCGGCCAGCAGGCCGGCGGCCGGCCGGCCGGCCGAACTCCTCCATCGGCTGGCCGGCGGCTGTCGAGGCCGGTCACAAACACTACTTGGCTTTGCTAACCATTATGATTACCGTTACTGGAGCAACCTAAGGCATCGTCCCCTGCATGATCCTATATATATATCCTCCCCTCAGATTGTACATATAGTCGAAAATTGGTGAGTTTTATAAAAATTCAGGTTCGGCATTTTAATCGCACAGGTTAGTTACAGCAAGGTTCATCCCATAAACATATATATAAATCTCAAAAATCGAACACTAAACATAAGCCTCAACTTAAACCCAAACTAAGCCTGATGACACTGACTCAAACCTAGAAAAAAAGAAAGAAAGAAAGATTTAATCATGTAAAACAAATACGTAACAAAAAGAGGCATGTATTGGTAATACATCATCGCGAGCGAAAATAAACTACAAAAAAACAGACGTGTTAACACAAAATACAAAAAACAAACAAATCAAAATCAAACAATTTAGAAGCTATCTGAATTTTCATTTTCGAACTCGAACTGAAGCAGCAGCATAATACAGGAGTACCTAAGCCTAAATCCGAACTTGAGGCGATTTTGGTGTTATTGAAAAGGCACACGCACACTCACACGTGTTGAGCCCTGCTGGAAGGGGAGTAAACTGAGCACCAGTGGTATTTCAGGAGGACATGGGCCCCCGCCTGCGCTACCTAGGCAAACGACACGCCAGATTCCGCGGCTTCGGATTCACCCCCTTCCACTGGTCTCTGTTTGGCCAGTCCATGCTGCAGTCCATCGGGGATCTGCTACAGGGGCCGTCTCAGAAACCACAATCTGGACACCAGAATATATTGGTTAATAGTTTAATCCATTGAAAGAAATAGTTGCGGTTTAGAGTTTTTTATTTTTATGTCACTTTTGCGCTGAGCGCTGACAGAACTTGAGTTTAAGTCTAGACTTCAAAACTAAATACCTGTTGCAAAGAAATAGGTACATTATACATATCTAAGGAGAAACTTAACAGTTATATATACTTGTCCGTGTCTGTCCGTAGCCCTTCAAAATTGTCCATAGCCAGTATGAATGCAACTACAATTTTTTTGTGATCTATGCTGTGTGTGGTGGTAAACCTAGTTTACAGTTTTACACACCGAAAATTGTCAACTGTCGAAACATTTCTGCAACAATTTGTCAAACTTTTTGCTCAAGGACAAACGGGACACCCTTACGGCCAAGTGTGAACTTGGCTTTCAGCGGAGAGGTCTTCCTTTCCGAAAAACCATCTCTCCTAAATCCATTTGTCTCATTTCTCTTTTTCAGGCCGCCTGGTCACTGCTCACAGAATATCTGGTTCAAGAGATGAAATCTGGTTACGACGAGATGGTTTTGGCTCAGCAGCCCTATTTGGCCGATTACTACAGTTCAGTGCTGACTCTGGAGAGTCCCAGTAGCCCCGGGGGTCGCACGGGAAGCAACCGCAGCTCAGTAGCCTCTTTTCTAGGCGACAGTAGTCACACGCTTCAAGCCCACATCCCAAAACCGGTGGCGAAGCGACAAAGTGTCCCCATGGCAATGGAAATCCGATTCGGAAGTCCGATAGTGGGTGGGCCCAAATATTCCTACGGAAGCAAATTCCGCAAACCGAGACGATTATCGGAAAACTGAATTTAATAGAATCCAAAAGAAACTAATAATAATAATTGTTCTCTGTGAACTCTACAGTTACGATATACGACACTTCTTCACTGTATTATACAGTTAGTTTCAAGTTAGTGTTCCGGAAGCGCTTCAACGTTACTTAAATTCACAAAACCCTATGTACCCAAATGCCAGCAATGTCTACTTCTTAGAGATTTTCTGCTTTTAAAGTGTGTAGACCTGTACAACTAATCCTACTGGGTATGTCGAATCTTGCACGATAAAACTGCGGGTCGTGCAGTTTATTTGCGAAAAATTAGACAATATATGTCAAAAGTTCACTATTGCCAACAGAAAATTGTCCTTGTCCATAATGTTCTCAAGGACAAGTATGAACCGGGCTTTAAGTGACTGTTAACGAACGCTAATTCGCTGGAAGTAGCAACTTAGCAAACAAACACTCTACTAAGATCCACAATTTTTCAACAAATTCGATCCATTTACTACATAATACACATATTTGCTATCATCTTAGAAAGCTTTTATTACCACATTACAGTAATTCTCGACATACTTATTACTTACGAACGCACAAACAAGATAGACAAAACAGGGTTCGGGGTCGATAACATTAATTTTGCACATATGATTTAATTAGAACATCTATTTTAGTCAAATTAAACTCAGAGACAAATATTATGCTTCTTGATGCCCTTAGGCATTTTAAAAAGTAAAGGACTGATCTTATTCAATTTCTTTATAAGCTTATTAACGTCAAAACTTTGTACAATCTATCAAGTTTAATACAAGATTAAAAACACTTTTATTACAACTAAAAACAATCAAACATAAGCAAATATCCAATTTTATTATTTACACTGGACTAATAGGCCCATTTTTCACCACAGAAAACTGAATTAAACTGCTGAGTGCTTTACCAATAAAAATGCTTTATAAAAGACGACCGTTTTCTCAGGTGGGACCCAGGCCAAAGAGCCAATCAAATCTTTCTTAAATCTATTACTTAATAATTAGTAATGACTGAATAAATGAATAAATCATCGGAAGACAAGGCAAGCAAAATAGCAAATATAAAAGGCAACAATATTGCAAAAAAATGGACTAACTCAAACATTTACAGCTAATATTTGCAAATTTACACAATACTTTACACAAATCTACAGTTTTCATATTATTTATAGTTATTCCAAGATTTTAATCAAAATTATACATTTAATTTTAGATTTATACGACAGATTTCTATTGAAAGCAAAACGTATCGTAATTATTTATATTTTCTCACAGCCTGTCTCAGTGAATAGTCTAAAATTAAAAAGAAGTACGAATAATTCCAATCCCTGTCTAAATAATACATTTTAACGTTTTATTAACTTACTAATTATACAAAATACTGAGTAAATGATAGATCAAACCGTTATCATTATACCTTTTAACATTGTTAAAATTTCAGAGATTTTGAACAAACGTGATTCAAACTGAAAATCAACTATTAAAACAAAAATAGAGTGCGCTAATACTTTTTTCACAAAACTTTAAACTTCTAAAATTTTCGTTTTTCAAACTAAAAATTGAAAATAAAAACACCAACACATCTATAAGTATCACAGAATATGAAACGTATAACAAACAAAATGCACAACATAGACTTAATAATATACACAAGTACGAAGCTATGAAGTCAGAAATTGACTATGAAAAATTCTGAACATAATAAATGCACAAGCTAGTTTCAGAATTAAAGTAAAATATACTATCTTGTACATTTCTAGTGAGTATTAATTTTAGCTTGGTTTCGATCCAGCCGTTTTGGCAATGAGCTCGTCGCAGATGGAAGTTAATTCGCAGATTTCTTTATTCTAAAATAAACACAGCACAGCATAAAAAATGTTTGACCCAGTTCTTACAAGAGCAAGACAAGAAAACCTAACCAACCAAAATGCTGAATTGATTGATCTATAAATCAATAATCAATCGATAATATACCAATCAAATCAAACTGTATGCAAGATGATTTTCTAGATGAATATGTTACTACGTTACTACCTTATTATCGTTATTATTCGAAAGTAGTGAATCATTAAGCGTGTGTAATGTGCATACTGTAAAATTAAAATCTTATGACATACATCTTAAAGTACGACGCCGTTTCGTTGGATTAAGCAAATGCGTATGTCAAGGAGCAAAACCATAGCACCAATAAGTCATCAGGCTTACAAAAGTAGCAAAATCCAAAGCCCAAATTAAAAAAATCGAGAGTTAATATACCTTTTGTTCGATCATCCTCTGAAGAGACTCGATTTCGACGTCTTTCTTTTTCACCTGCGCCCGCAAGCCCAAAGTGTCTGTTTCGCGTAAAGCTTGCAAACGTTCGATTTCATCATTAGCTCTAGAAATAATAAACATATAATAATAACACACAATAATAAACTGTTCAGTTTAATATAAATGTAAATATGCAACAAGTTAAGCGTTAAGGGTTGAATAGACTGAAATTACAGTTTAGCGTTTTGGCACTGGGTGGGATTCACAAAGCGTATTTTAGTTAGACTCGGTCTAATTCGAACACAATATTATGATCGTTTAGTTCTATTTCATTCCAAAAGAACGGTTTCGACGAGTAACACCTTTAGTGAATCTCATTGTTTTCCTGACTTTTTAGGATAGCGATTCCTCACATGAAACATTGAAACGGTTTAGGTAAAACAATTTTTTTGACGGCGTTACTCAATTCCAAAGCTATTCGAAGCATCAGCGCAACTTCAGCGGTTCACACGATCTTCTGCTAGCCGAATGAAGATACGTTTGCCCGGGGAGGTTAAACAATAAAGGGGAAACTACGTAGTTTTCATTCCTGTCTGCGCATCACATAACCATACAAAGCAGAAACTTCAAAAGAAAAAGCCTAGGCTTAGATTAGCCTTTCCGGATACATTTCTTATAATTATGATATGCCAGGCAGGAAAGAGACGAACAATGGGAACCTAGTCCGAATATGGGCGTTTACTTGCCAACCCCACTTAATATGGCCATATTAATATGTCTTTACAGCGGCCAGCAAATATTATACGTCTGCTCCGCGTTTCTTTCACTTTTTCCAGCCAGAAAATCTTAAAAAACTGGTAATGTGGTCTAAAAAACAGCTGTCTCTTTGGTGACCAACCTGGCCAGTCCTTCTTCAGCTTGCTGTTTCAGATTGTGATAGCGTTCTTCGGCTCGTTTCAATTTCCCCTGATAGTCTGCTATTTTCTCCTTGAGTCGATCCTCGTTCTGAAAATAGATAAATAAATGTTTTTTTAATTTTTTTCAACTTATTTTGGCAAAATTCTACTGAAATCATGCCAACTATAATCTCAATATCTGTAATACCAGTCGTGGAGTCTAGCTAGCTGCGTTGATTTTTTCGCAGTATGCTGCTTGAGCGGAGTTACGGCTGTAAATAAGAAATAGTATCAATTTCTAAGGAAAAAATTAGAATTGCATCACCGCAATAAGTCTATTAATTAATAATTTTAAATTTTTCAATCACCTGTTTATTAGTTTTTTTAATAACTAAATTTTAAACCAAAATATGTACGAAAAATATCACAACTTTACCGCTTTATACTCTTCAGTGGAATTTTTAACTTTTTCATATCTCCTGTGCAGATCAGCAAAAGATCCTTCCACACCATGCAAATCCTCAAGAGCCTGAAATAAAAAAAATATCTAAATAATTTGAAACTTCGTAATGACTTGACTAAATTTTAATTAAACCTTTTTAACTATCCATTTATGCTTTACTTTACGTAAGTAAGACCCGGTTTTTGTAATCAACTGAATGTCCGATAATACTAGTGAACTTCTAAATAAGACGAATCACTTCTGAATAGCGCTAGTAACTTCTGAAAAAGACTTCTTCACTTCTGAGTAAGGCTAGTTATTTCTGAATAAGACAAGTCATTTCTGAATAAGACTAGTTATTTCTGAATAAGACAAGGCACTTCTGAATAAGACTAGTTATTTCTGAATAAGAAAAGTCACTTCTGAATAGCGTTAGTTATTTCTGAATAAGACTGGTTACTTCTGAATAAGACTAGTAATTTCTGAGTAAGACAAGTCACCTTCTGAATAAAACTAGTAATCTATTAACGCTATACTACTACTACTAGTATATAATCATACTACTAAACTGCCATTCATGAATAATTAATATGAAAAGAAATATTTTCACGCAAAGTTCAATCTGCGCAATTATTAAATCAAAGTATGAATTCAGACTGAAAAACAAAACTAAATATAAATTTCAGTTGCTGACAATTACCTGATCTCTCTGTCGAATCACTTCTTCCAAAGATTCGCCATTCGAGGTTCTTGATCGCTGACTATCCACTAAAAACCAGAATAAATTAAATTTTAATAGTTGCATTTTGTTCCTCCAAATATGTGATACTCTTGGTAACATTTACAAAAAATGCGGGCCCTTTGGCCAGGGTCACCAACAGAGCTTGGGAAAGTGAAAAATTGTTAATTTTAATAAGTTGAAATACCAATATCAGTAGAAAATAGCTAGATTTCAGTATAATACAAAATTTTAAAAAACTTGAACGAACACATTCCGCCCAGAACATAATTCTCAAAATCAGCCATCATGAGAGCATGTTGGTTGAGGGCTTGTTTGAGATTCTTGTTTTCTTCCTCTTTCGTCTGCAGCGCGGCTTCGGCTTTTTCCAATTTCCGTTTCCATTCCTTCTCTCGGTGCGCTGTCTCCGCGTTAAACTGCAGTCTCAAATTTCGCACTAGCGTGTCCAGTTGCCCCACGGGTACGCTTTCGCCCGCAATCTAAAAAAAATAAAAAAAATTGAAAAAAAGAATGAAAAAAAAAAAAAAAGGATATGGGGGGGCTTCTTTGGGCCGCCGGGAGGGGGGGGGGGGTGGGGGGGATATTTTTTTGTATGGGGGGGGGGAGGGTGTCCTTTTTTTGTGAGGCCCCCGGAACCGGTATTGTCCCCCCCCTCCTTTTAACTGGGGGGCTTTAGGCTTAGCCTGAAAATTTTATTCTATACCAAAGTTGTAACGATTTTTTAATATAGCTGACTTTTGGGTGTGGTTTATCACATAAACTGTCAAGTAGAATTCAGTATCAATGAAGCAATTATGATCATATATTCATATTTCACAATAAATTATTTTTCATTGTGACTTTCATAGTATGTCCCCCTCCACAAAATTGTGCCTAACATGCCAGGTCAACCGACTACAGAATCAATCATCTTCTAGGGTAAGCAAGGCATCAAAATCACGGACAACTTATGAAAAAAGTTACGACATAAAAAAACTGTTTAAATTGAATTTTTAAGCCCGGTCATGTCCTTAAGAACACAGGGACCGAGACATGAATAAATTTCAATCAGCTGCTGTGAAAAATAGACAAAACCGTTTGGAAAACGGGTTTGCACACGATCAGAAAGTGACCTCAACTTTCTTTATGCGAAAAATTGGCTGATTTGGCCAGGCAGTTCTCTTGCAATCGCTTGAGGACAAAACGATAGCGACAAGGATAAGGACGAGTATGAACCGGGCTTTACAATAACAGAAACCAATTACCTCCGGATCAATAGTAGTATCCAGTAAAAACTTTCTGGAGGGTACATCTTCTTTCAGCAACCCCACAGGAGTTCCCTAAAACACAAAAAAATATCCTTAAAAGACCACCATACTATACGCGCTACATCCAAAGATTTGTTACATATGTACGTATTCACCCCAAAGAGAGGGTAGCCGTATTTTTCAGAAAAGGCTCAGCCCAGCTGGTTCAAACCGCGTCAGCCTTGGCTGCTTATGCACATTCAATAAAAGCCAAAATATAGAGGAATTTGTAAGCTTGCCATCATGCATATATGATAGATACGTATATATGCAATGCGGCTAATATAAATGCTAGTCACGAGTGGCAGAAATTGGGTGACCTCGCGGAAACCTTCAGATTTGCTGGCTAATCAAATTGACAAAATGATAATTATATTTCAGTATCAATGAATATTGCATGTTATTATAATACGTAAATAAGCTAAACAAGGCGTAACATCCTTAATAAGATCTCTTGTAATAGAAAATACATCTGATCTGAATCTCTTACAGCGTACGTAAGACGTGCTTTGCAATTTTAGCACATAAAGATCAATTTTTTTAAAATTTCTTCCAGAATGAATAACCATAATTAAATATACCAAACTTGCTCTAAAACAGCTTATAGCTACATATTATGCGTAGACTCAAAATAATATGACTCAACCTTACAAGACTAATTATTACCACTCTAAAAGCCACAAGAAACTGCGGAGAAAGGTCTATTCATTCAAAACAGCCAAAGTTCTTTAGCTACCAAAACTTTCAAACGGAGCTAGCTTACATAAAATATGGTAGGTTCTCTCCTATAAGGCTAAGCCAAGCCACTGGTACCTGAACTGAACTTTTATTATACCGCAGTTGGGGAAAGGGTAGGCTTGTTACGCCAGGTTCAGAAATTTAACAAAGCCACACGTAGCAATGGAATTTCTGTAGAGCGCCTTTGAATTGTGATATTGTGGTCACGTGTGACTAATTTGGAAAACTCAGGTCTCAGACGGGACAAAAGGGGTTCTATTTATACATAGGCAGGCTACTGAAGAAACCCTGCGGGAGGGGGGGTGAAGAAAATGTTGAAATATTATTTTGGGAAAAATATTCTGGGTGGGGACTGCGGAGGGGTCAGGGTGAAATTCCCCCGCCAATCTAATTAAGCAGTTTATAGTTTTGTGTTTTTCTCGTTCCTTTTTTTGGCCTGAATTTGGGCAGGGGGGTGCATAGCATTTTAGAGCCCCACAAACGAGTTTAGGCTTGGAGTAATGGAATGTGCTAACAGTAACTTCGTCAGAAGTCGGAAGCCCAAAAACTCAAGCTTGAGAAACATGCAGAAATACATAATAAAAAAACAAATAAAATGCCTACCTAGTACCTACACACTAATGTAGCTATACTACCTACGATATAATTTAAGTACTCAAAATACACGATAGCAGGTACGGCTTCACTTTAGTTGGGCTAAACGAGTAATAATATCCAAAATTCTCTATGTCACGACACTCCACTGATGGGTTATATTAGAAAAAATTACTAGTTAAAAATTCGCGAAAGTACAGGCTACAATTACAAACAATCTGAAGCATATAAAGCATAAGCATATAATTATATAACCAACAGGCCAGCTTACACTATTGGTGTCAATAGTAGGGGGCGTGGATTCTTTATGGTCGCCGGTGTGAGATTTATCAGAGGAGGGGGCACGTGGGGTAGGCCTGGTCTGAGCCTGGGGTTTGGCTGGCTTAGTGGTTTGCTGTGGTTTCCTGACCACCGTGGTAGGGGGGGCCGCGCCCTCAACGGAGCTGGTGGATCCACTTTTGGCTGCCTTGCCGGGACTGGGTGTTTTCATTAATAGCAGGTCCTCCCTGAAAAACAGTTACGCAGTATATATAATTCAATAAGACTTTTATTCAAGGCCGTACAAAGATGGTATATACTTGCGTTTTTGAGGTTCCTCGTGATTTCTGTGCAACTTTCCTGTTAAAAAAGCTGCACAAGCTGCAGAACAGTCAAGTGGTTACAAAAGGTTGCAGACCGGTCAGACATGGAACGGTCTATTCTCGGCAAAGGACCCAGTATTAGTATTCAGGGACACAATTAATACCCCTAGACATTAAAAATGTCAATTTAAAAAATTGATTCATTTTGACGTCCAAGACGGTCCCATACAAAAAAACGGAACCCCCAAAAAACATGCTGCTTAGCTTACTGGAAGTCGGCAACCCGACAAGAATGGAATTTCGAAAAACAAGATATCAAAACTTGTGGGTGTCAACTTTTCAAGATTTTGAAAACAATATTGAACGATTTTACAAACATGTTTTTTTCTAAATAACAACATTTGTCTTGGATTAAACTCAATATAAGATCGATAATATATATACTTAATTAGCCAAAATTAAAAACATTTATACGTCATTTTAAATGTGCATGCAATTCTACTTGTAAACCGTCGTTCTGTTAACCAAACCAGGAAAATGTATGATTTAAAAAACCTATATGCATTAGCGAACGTAATAATATACGCAGTGAAGTATTCAAACATGCACACCAAAATGAGCAATAATACATAATACATAAACTTAAAAATTTAAAATTGGTTTAACAAAACTATAAGTCTAGTTTTACGAATGACAAAATATGTAATGCAGTTCGAACCCAAAAAAACTAAATTATATTATATAGGTGCATATGTGCGACAACACTATAGCAATAAAAAAATTCACAGTACACAATTGACGAACAAGAGCATTAAATATATTTGCTCACCCAGACAACATTTGTAACTTACTTTTTCACTACTTTATGGCCGCTGAATCAGACAAAACGATATATTCAATATGTATAAATGTATAAATTTGCATGAGAACTTTATAACTTTGCCGAATGAAAAGCGTAAGGCTGCAAGTTAAGACTTAAGTCGTTCAACTGAATATAAACTAATTCTCCAATTTTCACTGCTCAACCATAGTTGCAAATAGGGGGGTAGGTATTTACCCCCCCCCCCCCTGAGGTGTGTCGGCACCCCCCTCGACCCCCCACCCCCTCCTCTGATGGCCACAAAAGTGCCCCCAAAAAACTGAAAAATGGAAAAATTTTTTCGCCTACGGCCAAAAAAGTGCTCAAAAATGAGTTGAAAATCGAAAAATTGTGAAAAATTTTCGGCTGTCACCGAAAAATAGCCAAAAACTAGGGACCACCACCCCCCTTCCGCCATTTCTCCGATTTCGCCGATTTCTCCCGTGCATCTCTGGGTTCAACTATTAGCAATCCTAAACTTATCCATAATATGTAAGTGTGTTTGACTTCATTGAAGCGAAGGGAAGTTTCACTATCACAAAAATTTTGAACCACCGCTGAAGCAATGCTTTTAAGCTACCTTATTAAACCTATTTTAACATTCTAAACGCTGCGCTAAATTACCGGAATTCTAAATATTCTATTCTATTCTACTACCAGCGGATTTATATAAGACCAAGTCTAGATTTTAAGACTAAGAGCCAATTCCTAAAATGGTTACGACTAAACTTTGTTTGCTCAATTATATAATATAGTTTGTCTCGAAGTTGAAGTACCCTTACAAAATTTCGCGCACTAGTAGTTCTAAACACATTGTACAGTAAATTATATTTTTATTTACATACAGGATGTCATTAATTACTAGCAAAACAAAATACCTCTCTTCCGTTAATTATCTGCATAAATCTATTTTAGGAATTGGCCCCAGACTACGATTCTAAATATCGTACCAAAAACTAGAAAAAAATGAATTTCACAAAAATCTCACCCATCCACTTCTGCTTCTTCCTGAGTGATGGCTTCATCTTGAGAGGCAACCATGGCAACCGGCAGGCCCCCCTTTTCCGGAACCTGTAGATGGGACGGGACCGAGCTGGCCACTTTGCCAGGGGGGCCCCCGGCTTCTGGAGTGGGACTTTTGCCCTTGCCCCCCACCAAGGGATCGAATTTCACATACAAACTCTGTCGGTACAGGTCTGATTCCACATAGCCAGCGGGGTGACTGGACTGCCCACTGGGGCCCCCCTCGCTCAGATAGTCCAGGTCACTCGGATCCGTGAATAGCTCGGATTTGGCCTCCACAAACTCATCATCAGTGGAGCCGGATTTATCGTGGGGGGCAGGTGGGGCGGGGGGTTCTAAGCTCGACTCCGAAACGACCCCCTTCGGTGGACTAACCATGGGTGACACAATTGCTGTCTGATTTGCCGGCCTAGCTTGTTGGCCTGGCTTAGGCTTAGCAACTGGCTCGGAATTAGGTGCTGGTTTAGGCTTGGCAACTGGCTCAGGATTAGGTTCGGGTTTAGGCTTAGGTGATGGTTCCGCACTGGGTTTAGGCTCAGGCTTAGGCGTTGCATCTGACGGTGTGGCACTTTTTACCAGACTAGGCTTGGGCGCGGCGGAAGAATTTGGTTTAGGCTCGGATTTTTTAGCAGAATCAGGCTGCGATGAGGGATTTTTGGCGGGTTCTGACTTGGGCTTTGGCTCTTCTTTTTCAATTTTCGTGGTTTTTTCAGACTGACTGCTCGTCGTAACGGACATATCTGCATCGGACGGTCTGAAAAAAAGTTAAAAAATTAGCGAAAATAAAATAATTCACTGAGTTTAAATGAATCAAATGAATGAACTGAATCTACACAGGACAGGACCAACATTTTTTTGCGTTGTGTTTGGGTTAAAATCTGAACTTACGAAATACTTGGTAATTTTTTCTCTAGTCCGAATAACCCCAGTTGGGCCACAAGAACAGTCGCAAAGTCCTATATATATATTATATCCAGCACTTTTCAACACATCCGACACCATTTTTCTGAAGTGCCGGATATGATGGTATATATAATAGCCCTGCGAGAATAAAGCAGCTCAAAAAGCTACTACATTCCCACACGATCAATGTAGTACCACTGTGACACTGTTCGGATAAAAAGGTGCCGGAATTTCAGCCAAGTGTCGGATATAGGACTTCGGCCGTCGACGATTTCCAGTATGACCCACGGGTCTTACATTTTCTTTCTCTACAGAGTAAATTTTGTTTGTTTTAGAAAATAAGTGAATTCGCTGTTACTTAAAACTCAAATTTATCACAAATCTACTTTTTGCCGTATATACTTGGTATTGTATTTTTTACTATGAGAGGCGCCTTCCCCCCATCAGCTCAGAGCCACCCTACACACTATATACACAGCATATATGTAACGGGGCCATAATTTTGGGGGGGCCTCTCCGGCCAAATTTTAGGGACCCTCCCCCCTGATCAAACAAAATACCCTAAATTTTGCGAAATTTTGCACCAATTTCGCAAGGGCCATTTTTTCTACATTTTGCCTAAATTTTGGGGACTCTCCCCTCCGGCTCCTCGATTTGAGGGGGTCCCCCCTCCACCCCCCTCCTCATACATGTATGCACTCTATACACTCTACGTTAACAGCTATACACTCTACGTTAACTTAGCTTTCACATAAATACATTGGTTGTGTATGTATATAATGCACTAAAAAGCATGCAAAAGCTAAAAGTAAGTATTAAAACGTCTACAGGCTAAATCTAACACACAAAGCTTGGCAAACAACACTGCATATAAATTATAAAGTCAAGCAATAATTTAAAAGGTCGAATGTTATTCTAGCTAAGCACCTGAGTACTCAGAGCAAACAAACATGGACTGCTAAATAATACATTCAATGTAAAAAAATCTGCAAAAAAATGTCAAAAAATAATTTATAAACAAACCAGAGCTAATTCTACCAAAATCGATCCGTTCTACTTTAGTCAATTTCAGAACGCAACAAAAAAATCAACAAATTCCTCTCAAAATTTTTTTAGACTACTTAAGTAAAATACTACGAAAAACCCACTGTGATTTAGCTTTCTCCACATTTCCAGCCGTTTTTTCCGCAGACGTAGGTTGCGTCTGCGATTTTGTCTCTGGACTTTTTGCGGCTTGCGCAGGGGACTTTTTCTGCCCCGTTAGCGGCGCTTTAGCCCCACTCTCTTCAGCCGGGCGTTTCGCCTTCGGTGTAGTTTGTTCCGTTTCTGTTTCCGTTTCCGAGATCACGTGATCGTTATTTCCGTTCACAACTGGCAATTTCAGGGCTCCGTTATCCCCTGCGGTTTCATTCTCAGTGTCGGCCGTGCTCTCGCCTGTTCCGGCGATAGGCGAGCGAACTTTACGTTTCACTTTGAAAGTATCCGTGCAAATATTTCGATTCCCGTCCATAGATTTGGAATCCCCTGAGGCTAGCTCCTCCGAAGTAGGTTGTTTAGCCTTCGGAGTGGCTTCCGTATCCGGCGGCGGCATCGGATTGTTTTCAGCATCGCTTTTCCCCTCCGTAGACTCGTTGTCCAGTAGTTTTTTTGACATCGACTCTGTCATAATCATGGAATTTCGCTTGTTACTCCCAAACGGATTAATATCATCAATTTTGCTCCAGTCTATATCGTACGTGCCCCGACCCCCGACCGGTCGTTCTTCTAGGGGTTTATCAGTGGACGCTACCAGTTCGCTACTCATAGGGTCTTCTTCAGAAGCAGGCAACTCACAGGAATCAGAGGATTTAAAATTATTTTCACAATTAATTTCCGGTTCAAAATTCGCTGCTGTTTCTAGCTGATCAGTAATAGCAGCAGATGTCACAGATTCTTCTGTCTGAATGGGCGATTCTAAATTGTTGTTTTGATCTTGAGCGATGGACTCAGTTTTTTCGGGAAGTATTTCAGCAATTTTCGCACTGAAATCGTTTGCTAGACAATCCTTCGTTTCAATGACGTCAACAGAATCTAAACTTTCTTCTTTACCTTGGTCTGAACTTGTTTCAGGTTCAGTAGCAGTCGGCAAAACACCGCTTATGGCTAAACAGTTGTCTACCGCTAAATCGTCACTGAAATTCCCACCAGTTTCAGCCAAATCAAGTTCAGGTTGAAAGTTTTCTTCCAAATTTTCCGGAATAGTTTTTGTTTCGCCCAATTCTCTTAACGTCGACGTAGCTTCTTGACCATCGTTTATTTTAGGCTCTACCGGTTTGCTCTCTTGAGTATTATCAGCCAAACCAACAAGACAATAGGCAGACTCGCAAGAATCTGGATTTTGCTCAAGTCCAGATGAACTTTCAGCTAGCAGCTCCGCCAAGGGCGAATCGGAACTGGATAAATTTGTGAAATTGGTTTCGTCAGCGTCAACAAATTCTTCGCTGCTGGTCGAAAGAACGGACTCTCGTTTCGACACAAAATCACTCCAAACGATTGGCCTAAAAATGAACACAAAAATGTTATATATATAAATAACGCAAAAATTAGTAAACAAAGATAATTTTAAAAAAGCAATCAAAATTTTCTGCTCTAAAACAGTTATATACAACATGCTAGTTATTCTCACACAGCTATGTACATGTGAGCTAAAATTACAAGATTGCCAACACTCTCAAGCAAAGTAACTAATTAGCCATCTAACTAGCATTTAAAAACAGTAAAAAAAGCTGCCCCTTGTTCAATGTTAGCTAACCATACCGTTATCTTACAGTGTTGTACTCAGAGATTTCGTGTGTGAGTTTAGGAGATGACTTTTCAATATTAAAAAATGTGCTAAAACGCACTTCTCTGTAATTTCAACGCAAAAAATGACAACAATATTCATAACACCACATATATATAGTTTGTCAATAATACCAATTTGGCCCGAACCCGAAAGCAACATCAGAACTAAATAATATTGACATATATATAATAATAACGTCCTAGCAGATGCAGTGATTTAACCCTGAAGTGCGGCCGCGGTGCTCATTTCCAATTCATTTCCTAGCTTAGTCACGTCACTCACTGCATCTGTGGAGCCGAAGCAAATGCCATTCACATACCAGTAACGTAGGCAGGACTAAGTTGAAGGAGGGGCCAACGTGCCTTTTTGCCCGAAAATTTTTCTAAGTTTGTCTATATACCGGGGGGGAAACTGCTGAGGGTTGGCAAATTTTAGTGGGGAGGCGCCCCACCCATTTGGTCCGGTGCTCTCCCGTTTTTAGCCCTCTCCATTTCAGATGGGGTGCCCCCCCATATCCCAAAATTTTTTTCGGAAGGACGTTTTAGCAAATTTTTAGCTGTAACGATGTCGTGTTCGTCGGGTTTTTGTGTCCTTTTATGCTAAGTTTAGTGTTAGTGTAGCTATAATAACGTATGAAACGTAACATTTATATAACGCATAATAACCAATTTTTCGTGTAAAATTATAATCTGGTGCGCCCCCCCCCATTTTCGTCGACGCGCCCCCCATAAAATTTTGCCTAAAAATCTGCCAGGACAAGTATGAACCGGGTTTATGAGCAAAACTGCTTTGGCGACACTACCACCTTAAATGCAGTTGGGGGGGGGGGAATAGTGGACCTATTTTTTTGAGTAGAGCTAGCACCTTGGGGGAAGCATTATTGCTTCAAGAACCCCTATTTCATTATTTGGATTTTTTGAGATATGACCCCCCGAAAACTGAACCCTCACTGAGGGACGTTTTCGCATCTTTTTTCTGAAGCCCTAGCCAAAAATGGCTATTATCTTTGTTTTTGGATAGTTTTGAGTGCGTTATGATGTTTTAAGGCATCGTCTAGGCTTAGTTGGCAGGATTCTCTAGGCTAAGCTGGCAGGATTTTTTCTGAAAATTTCGATTTTTTATTGCCCAAGCCTGAGCCTAAGCCTGAACCTAAGCCTAAGCCTAAGCCTGATACTAAGCCTAAGCCTAAGCCCCATACTAAGCCTAAGCCCTAAGCCTAAGCCTAAGCCCAAGCCTAAATTAAGGCCAAGTTTGAATTTGGTCAAAAATTGGACGTTTCTGGCGAATTTGGCCAATTTTTCGGCAGGAACCCGGTGAAAAAGCCTTTGTTTTGATTCTAAAAAATTGTAAACAATAACCTGACACCATTTAGACACGATTAGAATGGAAAAACAAGAGCTTCGGAAAAAAATTGCGAAAACGTCCCTCACTGAGGGTTCAGATTTCGGGGGGTCGTATCTCAGAAAATCCAAAAAATGAAATAGGGGTTCTTGAAGTAAAAATGCTCCCCCCAAGGTGCTCTACTCAAAAAATAGGTCCACTATTCCCCCCCTTCCAACTGCATTTAACTAAAATTGAAAATCTCATTTTCACTGTTTTTGGGGATTAAATGCTACCAAAACCAATCTGAACCGAAATCTAAGCCCTCAGTCAAGGACGTTTTTGCAATTTCGGATCAAGTGCAGATGGGGGGGGGGGGAATAGTGGACCTATTTTTTGGAGTAGAGCACCTTGAGGGAAGCATTTCTTGTACTCTAGAACCCCTATCCACAAATTTGGATTTTCTGAGCTACGACCCCTTGAAAATTGCATTATCAGTGTTTTTGGAAGTGAACGTACGTAGGCCAAAGTTCGAAGCCAAAAATGGCTATGATCTCTGTTTTTGGATAGTTTTGAGTGCGTTATGATATTTTAAGGCATCGTCAAGGCTTAGTTGGCAGGATTCTCTAGGCTAAGCTGGCAGGGTTTTTCCTGAAATTTGGTTCCTAAGCCTGAGCCTAAGCCCAAGTTTGAACCTAAGCCCAAACCTAAGCCTGATACTAAGCCTGAGCTCCATACTAAGCCTAAGCCCAAGCCTAAATTGAGGGCAAGTTTGAATTTGGTCAAAAATTGGACGATTCTGGTGAATTTGGCCTATTTTACGGAAGGAACGGGATCATAGCGCCTTTGTTTTGATCCTAAAAAATTATAAACATTATTCCGACTCTATTTAAACCAGGTTAGGAAAGAAAAAACACGGGTTTCTGAAAAAAATTACGAAAACGTCTCTCAGTGAAGGTTCAGATTTCGGGGGGTCGTATCTCGGAAAATCCAAAAAATGAAATAAGGGTTCTTGAAGCAAAGATGCTTCCCCTAATGTGCTCTACTAAAAAAATAGGTCCACTTTCCCCCCCCCCCCCCAACTGCATTTAACCCGAAAGACACCCCACGATGAATTTTTAAAAATAAAATTTCATTAGCCACACCTCAAGCCTGACTACTAATATGAATAATGCAGTAATTTTGTCGCAAAAAAGTATCGGCACAAACTCTAATTTTTATGGCACAAACATTTTCAAAAATAGGCTCCAGATTTTCACAAAGAGCTAAGTCTGGCAAAAAAGTGGGGCTGACACCATTGTAAGCGTTAAGGTGGCGCTCTGAATAACGGACTTAAGGTGGTAGTGTCGCCAAAGCAGTTTTGCTCATAGGCTGCAAAATGTGAACTTTTTGCTTTGAAATTGTACGTTCACTGAGAAACTACTGAAATGCCATATAGTGTCAAATAAATACTGCAAGACACTAGACTACCAATATCTACCAATATTTTTAACCAATCACCATTTGTGAGCCAGACATCACACAATAGGGACATAAAAGTTCAGAAAATCAAGCCAGATATGAGATTGGCCAGCTTGTGAAGTACATGTAATGTTTTGACGCACAATTTTTTGCCACAAATAAGAAAAATGAAAAATGAAGGTTCGTTTTTCTTTTGATTTCAAAATAAGTTTCTAAATTTTTTACACTTTATCATTATTCCTGTGAGTACTTTACAGGTTACGCACAGTTTCAAAGTTCAAACAGGCATTACTCTACAACCACTCCAACAATTTGCACTAAATTTTGTGTGCATAAACTAGAGCCTATGTGCTTTTACTTTGGGTAAAGAATCTAAGCAAAAAGGTTTTTAATTGTGACGAAATTATCGAATGTGAATAGGTTTTCAAAACGTCATTTTTCCGACTTTGCGACTTCACTGCTAACTGTATGCTGCATCAATTTTGCTGAAACTTGGCAAAAATATTTGCCTTGAAACATATTTTCAGAATGTATAAAGAACAATGACCAATCTTTCATTGAAAAAGTTTTATAGTGAAGCAAATTCGACTGCTTTCGCGACACTACCGCCTTAAGGGGGTAATGTCGTTTTCGTGGTTTTTGACATTTCAGTGTAATTTTTGCGCCCACAGAACTCAAGCTAAAAACGGACTACGGCTTCGAAACTTTAACCACATTATCTTTAGGAAAATATCCCCACCCGTTTTTTTCCTTTTCTAAAAATAGTTTGTAGAGTCGGTGTTATGGGCTTTTGAAAATTTTAGAGAAAAGTCAAATTACGTGATTTTCGCACGAAAATGTCATTTTCTCAACGTAGAAACGACTTATCAACTATATCAAAAAAACGGGTGGGGATATTATGTCAGTGCATAACTGCAAAAAGTTTAATAGTTGTTGGCTGATCTTGAGTTTCATAACTGTGGCGCAAAAATTAGTCAAAAAAACCGCTGATGGGGTGTATTCAAATGATAGCAGCAGTAAAATTGCAAAAAATAATCTGCTTTTAAATATAGTTTTTTTAAAGCTAGAAGGTGTAAAAAAATTTGAAAAAGACCGCTCTAGTTTTTGTTGAGGTTAAGTGCAGTTATAGTAATTTAAAAAAAACACCTAAAAACGCAATTACCCCCTTAAGGGGGTAGTGTCGCGAAAGCAGTCGATTTTGCGCGACTGTAAAACTTGTTCAGTAAAATGTTAGAAATTGTTCTTTCTATATTTTAAAAATCTACCAAAAGGCAAATTATTTTGCCTAGTTTCAGCAAAATTGGTGCAGCATATAGTTTGCAATAATGTCTCAAAGTCGGAAAAATGACGAAAAAAAAACCTATTCACATTCCATTTTTTAGTCACATTTATCAATTTTTCTGTTTAGTTTTTTACACAAACTAATAGCACATATGTTGTAGTTTATGCACACAAAATTTAGTGCAGATTACTGTAGCGGCTGTGGAGTAATACTAGTTTGAACTGTGAAGGTGTACTTAAACTGTAAAATAGTAACAGCAATAATGATAAATTCTGGAAAATCTAGACGCTTATTTTCAAATCAGAAGAAAAACGAACCTTCAATTTTCTTTTTTCTTATTTGTCGCAAAAAATTGTGCGTCCACACATGATGTGTACTTCACAAGCTGGCCAATCTGATATCTGGCTTGATTTTTCGTGTCTTTTATGTCCCTATAACTTTTATGTCCCTATTGTGTGATGTCTGGCTTACTAATGACGATTGGTCCAAGATATTTGTCAATATTGATATTGTGATGTTTGGCAGTAATTATTTGATACCATACAGCGTTGGACTAGCTTCTCATTGCATGTTCTACTACAAAACAAAAAGTTCTATTTTCACAGCCTTTGAGCAAAACTGCTTTCGCGACACTACCCCCTTAACGGACGAAATTTATTCACTCACGCTTTCGTTTGTTAACTCAGGAAAAAAGTTGCTGAGAATTAAGCAAGCTTTCATTTGATATACATAACGTCAGATTTTGTCAAACCTAAATTACAACCTATTTTTCAATGGGAAAAAATTTTCAAATCCCCACACCAAAAAATTCTATATGGCTTTTGGTACTTTTGAAAATTGTTTTGTGTAGCGAATTGCTAGTTGCAACTTTTCAAAAAGTCGTTTGTGTAGGCAAACTTTTACAAAAAATTTACTAAATACGTTAAACACAATTGACAGAAATGCGCTATTTTTCCACTAATTTTTCGTTAGCTACTTTTTGGCTTCGAAAACTTTTCTTAACGGATTTTAGTACAGGAAAATTAGCTGCATTTTTTTGGACAATACGAACTTGTACTCAAACTTCAGGTTTCTGAAATTCAACTATTGTGCTCATTTTTTTAAAATTACTGTCAGCTGCAACAACCGATTGAATTGAAACTTAGCACACGGTTAGAACAGACGTTAGAACAAACGGTTATATGGAAGCGCCTTCTTGAATTGTAATTTTTAGAATTTGCCTCAGGCTTTTAAAAAATTAAAATTAAAAAATGTCGATAAAAATTAAAATAACTAAACATTTGTCGCTAGTACAGTACTGTGCAAAAAAAAGTTCCCTCTTCGTCGGTGTACGACGAGCTTCGTCGTTCGCGAAAAGTGACGAACGTTGGCCGGAAAGTGACGAAGCAAAATTTTTGTGTTTATTGCATGCGGAAGTCTATTAGAGTGCCCTGAAGCTAAAAATCATGATTGACACAATTTGTCAACGTCAAATCGCTTCGTCGGCAAAAGGTGACGAACCTTCGCGAAAAGTGACGAACGTTGGCCGGAGCCGACTTTGGCGTTTAATTTTTTCAGTGACATTTTTGACCATAATGTCTTGAAGGAAAGTTATTTAAAATGGAAAGAGCTTTCATTTGATGTGCATATTGTGATAAAAAATTTTTTAGTTGTCTGGACAATTTTGTAGCCGTCGCAAAAAAATTTTTGTGTCCGTATAAAATGATTACTCATATCACTGAAATATGAGGTTTCTTAGCTTAAATTTGATGTATTAAACATAAGAATACGTTGAAGCTTTGCTGAGTTATTCAACCGTGAAAATAGCAAATCAAAAATGAAAAACCTGCAAAGCTGTAAATCTTCGAAAATATCAAATTTTTGATTTAATTTGTCAAAAAATTGAGTATGGTTGTTGGTATCTTTTTCAACTGAAATATGCAGTCCTAGGAAAGGTCTAATTTTTGAAAAAGCGAAACGTGTGGGCAAATTTTACATTTTTGTGTAGCGAAATCGACTACTTTTTTTGGACCTGAGTCCCAGCTGCTGATTTCGATCGAGTTGAAAATTTGCACAATGAAAGAAAGAATATAAATGCAGACGTGAAACTTTTTCTATTTTCAAATTTTGGCTCGCAGCACTTTTTGTAATTGCCCAAACACAGCTGATTTTTGAAAAATCAATTTTTTATCAATAAAAAATAGAAATGAAAAATCGAAAATAAATCACGTCTAGATTTTTCAAAGATCTTTCTATTGATACCAAGTTTGTCAAAATCGGTTGAAGTTACGCTGAGCGAGGTCAAAAATAAAATTAGTGTAAATAGGAAATTTGACGTGGTCTTAAAATTTGACAAATTTACATTAAAGTGCTAAACTGTAATGTAAATAGGTTTTTTTGTTGTCTCTTTGATATGTAATTAAAGTGGTGTTGCTACTTATTGCATGAGACGGGCACCAAACATGAGTTTTGTTGCTGAGCGCTACCTTAAGGGGGAACTCTGCCTCTGAGTAACATCCGATAAATCAAATTGCTGTAATTTTTTGTTTCTTGCAGATACAAACTTTTTGCCTAAGTGCAATCAAGACAGACACCAGGCAAGTATTTTTGCAAAGTTTGATAAGTCTCGGAGCATTTTAGAAAATTTTATGACTGCTTCAAAATTGAAATTTTGAAAAATTTGACCAAAATTTGAAATGGCGTAGCTTAGTAGTGGCTTAACCAAATTTAACAATCTATAACTTAAATTAAAGACACTTAACTTGCCAAGGTGCCATTTTTATAAAAGTTTAGTTACTGCTGACAAATTTTCAGTTATTTCAATTTTTATCGAAAGTGACGTTTTAAAAAGCCCATCAAGGCAAATCATGATAATTACATTTCAAGAAGTTTGCGCCTTCCTATACATCTGTTCTAATAGTGTGCAAAATTCATTCGGATCGGCTTTTGCAGCTGACAGTAATCTCGAAAAAAAAGAACCCTATTGCCCAATTTCAGAAACTTGAAGGTTGCCTACACATATGTATTTTTCAAAGAATAGAGCTAAATTTTTAGTACTAGAATCTGTTGAGAAAAGCTGCAGAAGCCAAAAAGTGGCTAACAAACAATTGATTTGAAAAATCATTTTTTTGTCAATGTTGCTCAACGTATTTTGAAAATTGTTTTACATATACATTTTAAAAAGGTACAGCTAGCACTTTGCTGCAAAAAACTGTTTGAAAAAGTACAAAAGGCATATAGAATTTTTTTGGTATATTGATTTAAAAATTTTTCTCATTGAAAAATAGTTGAAATTTCAAATTGAACAAAATTTGACGTTGGGTGCATAATTTGAAAAATTGTTTAATTTTAAACAATTTTTTACTTGAGTTAACCCACGAAAACTTGAGTGAAAAATTTTATCGCCTAAAGTCGGTTATGTAGAGCGCCAACTTAAGGTGGCGCTCCGAATAACTTCCATAACTTTATTATCTTATAAGTCGACGTAGGTTCTAGCTAGAATAAATTTCGTTTAAATATATTGAAGCCTGTTACAAAGCTCTGTTTCTGAGTAAGTTTCACGTTTCTGCTGCCTTGTTCTGATTTTTTATCACCGATTGAAAATTTCTATTTTTGCTAAATGCGCATAATTTTTCAAACGACATAACTGAGCGAAACTTTGTTCAAATTTTACTATCTATAACTTAAACTGTAGGTAATTATGTTGCCGAGGTGTATCTTTTCTTATAATTTTAATCCAAATGTTTTGGCTCAAAACACACTAGCTTTTCTAAAATTGGTCAACTTGAAATCGCTGCAGAATTTCACCAAAAGCAGAAATCAACATTTTCGAAAACGGTACACCTGAATCTACTTATTTTCTAACTTTAAGTCAAATTTCACAATGAAAAAACTACATGGAGGAGAGCTATCACGATTCAAAAAAGGCTATTGCCGATCAGAAAAATCCGAGGTTTGCCCACACAAACGACAGTGTCAAAAAATAGAGCGTATTTTTTAATGCAAATAACCATTGAGAAAAGTTGGAGAAGCCAAAAAGTAGCTAACGAAAAATTAGCTTGAAAAATAGTGCTTTTTTGTCAATATCGCACAACGTAATTTGAAAATTTTTTAGAAATGTTTGCCTACACAAACGACTTTTTAAAAAGTTGCAGTCACCAATTATCTGCGGAAAACCGTTATCAAAAGTAACCAAAGCCATATACAATTTTTCGGAAAATCTATTTGAAGATTTTGCCATATCAAAATATAGGTGAAAAAATTAATTTCAAGAAAACTACATGTTATGTATATCAAACAAAAGCTAATTCACTGCTGAACAACCTTTCTTCAAGAACAAAGACCTGAAAACATGACTGAAAACTTTTACTGCCCAAAGTCAGTTTTTCGGAGCGCCACCTTAAGGGTGCGCTCAGGAATCAAGGTTTTTGGTAATAACTATTTCCAACTAAGGCCGTGTTTACCTTGAGTGTTTTTCAACTGCTCGAGCAGCTGAAAAAAAACTGGAGCAGCTGCACTGTTTCGTTGTGAGCGATTAGTTTTAGCTTGTGTTTTGTTTGTTGTCTTGATATCGTATTAATTATGGCTAATGAACGAGTATTTCGTCCATAAGCCACTAAGCCCAGCAGCAGCCCGATGTAAGGTAGAAACTGCGAGATTGCCGTACAGTCTTCATATATAACAAACACTTTTGTTGACGAGCGTAGATTTTTTCCACATGACCACGGCCAGTATTATTTTACCGTATCGGTAAAATTAAGCGCGGCATGTCACTAATTATATTTTTGGCAGTAGCTCTAATTTTGGAAGCACAAAGTTTATACTTTGATCGAGTCTTGATTACATTTATAAAAATGACTGAGAACTCAAGACTCCTTGAATTATCCGGAACACGAACTTGCTGTTTAGTGATAACGTTCGACGTACATACAGCTTGCTTCTGATTACTATCCTACTGATCCATTTTTCCTGTAGGGCCACGGCCCAAAAGTCTTTAATTTTGATTCAATAATTCTATTACACTGCTTGCGTAAAAGTGAGTGTGTGCGGTGTTGTCTTGATGTTTAACACTTCTTGCACAATTTCTATAGTGAAATTTTGTTTAACACATTTTAGCTACACTGTAATATTTACTGCAGCTGTAGATTTACGATTGCGAAAAAAGCAGGTATGTAACTTTCGAAAAACCATAAGAATCAGGTCGCTCGGAATCAATCCGCCGACCACCAAGTCCAACCGCTACCTCAATAACCAGTTGACTTACCCAGCCGTTGAAAAATAC
This sequence comes from Trissonchulus sp. WLG1_4, assembly GCA_030248245.1. Taxonomy (NCBI): domain Eukaryota; kingdom Metazoa; phylum Nematoda; class Enoplea; order Enoplida; family Ironidae; genus Trissonchulus; species Trissonchulus sp. WLG1_4. The sequence continues at coordinate 13,949 of JASANF010020451.1, read as the reverse complement.
GCCTAGGCAAGAAATGATCTACAATAAGTGTGATTGTGTCAATAAGTCCGTACTAGATATTATGTATATGCTACAACAAATGCTCATACTTTGACATAAAAATTTGACTGTCAGTTTGTTTGTTGTCGTTTTCTATCTTTTTGATGTGACTGCTCCGGCCCACAGGTTTACCATGGATCTTGGTCAATGTACGCGAAAAAGCAAACTTGATGGCTTACTGAAGGTTTTTGCTAAAAATCTGAGCTGGTGAATGGAATTGTTGGCACGTTCAATTTGAAAATATTGTTGGCACGCTCTTGAAAAAACAGCAATAAAATTGATTACCGATATTGATATTCAACTATTGTTAATCAACCTGCTGGGCTGTACTGTACATACACACGTACACACACTTGGACACATACAGCACACATACACCCACACGCACGCTATGCGCGCTAACACCCAGCGCGCGTTTGCTGAATACACTAGGTAATTAGTGCAGCAGGCTTCATTACTGCACTGAAACTGAGCATGATTTACATGCATTTTCAGTTTCAGTGCATTAACTGAAATTAGTATGCACGGCCGCTGAGGCGGCCGCGCAAAAATATTGCCCCTTTTTTGTCAATATTTGAGCCTGATGCTTCTGAAAATGGATTCATGTGCATTTTTTTCCACAGAACGCAACAAAATTGCTTTAATTTTTAATTGCGACTAATAAATCCAGTTAGTCGTTTTAGTGCAGCTGGTTTGGCTCCAATTATCAGAAAAAATTTCTAAGTCAGACTTGATGCGTGTTACAGCAAATTTCGTTTAAAATGAAATGTGACAAATTTTCCTGCGTATAGTCCAGTGCATAAAATGTTTTCTGCTTGCCGGCATACGACGAGCTTTATCCTTCGCAAAAAGTGACCAAAGTTGGCCTACTGACAAACAAAAATTTTTGCAATTTTTTAAAAATTTCGTCTAGAACCTAATTTTAACGCTAAAAAGTGAAAAATTAAGTTTTTCAAAAAAAATTTTGTTCGCCACTTTCCGACCATCGTTTGTCACAAAAAACTTGAAAATGTTGAAAATTTGCATCAAGCAATCTTTTGCTTTTAGGGCACTCCAATAGACTTCCGGAAACCAAATACTAAATTTTTTTGTTCGTCATTTTCGGTTCGGTTACCGTTCGTCATTTTTTGCAAAGATCGTCGCAACCGATGAGCAAAAAACATTTTGACGTACAGTACTGTAGAATTTTAACAACAATAAATAAAACTTTAACAAAACTCAGCTCATGAACGTGCTAGAGGCTTCTCAATACTTACAAACGCTTTGTCGAGGTGCGTAAAACTCAAGATGGGGAAATTCTGCCCAAAATGCACTATTAATAAAGTTAGAGTCGCTTTATTGCAGCTGATGTGGCGCCAAATATCAGAAAATCTTTTAAATCTACACTATAGTTGCTGCGGCTACACTGGTCTTCTAGCAAATTTAGTTTAAAGTGAAATGTGACAATTTCCCTGCTTACGGTGCTGTGCATAAAAAAAAATCCCTGCTTGTCGGCATACGACGAGCGTTTGTTTGTTTATAGTTTCACTTTTGACTTCAAACGATTAACCCTTTGATGCGCACTGTGAACCTCAGTGACCCCACCGGGTGGATGCCCAATCTGGGGCTGTAAAGCTTGGCTAGCGTATTCTAGTCAACTGATCTTCAAACTGTTTTTTCAGAAATTGCAGATCTTTGCATTTGGTGGCCAAATTTTAGTCCTGGGGCCTGTTGCACAAAAGTCATAAGCAATAAGTTCATATGTTAATACGTTATCAGGCCTATGAATCTGCGTTGCACAGAAAACCTATTGTAATAGGCTGCATTCTCAGGCATAATCCAGCGCGCGGTTCATATGTGTCTGAGTGTGCATGTGTTTCGTTTTAAAACTTTTTGCAATAACTTTTTTTTAGCATCATTTTTTGCCAACAGTTCTTGAAGAAAAGTTGTTCAAAAATGGATGGGCTGTCATATGATGTTCATATCACCTCTATTGAAAACTTTAAATTTTTCAGCAATTTTAACGCTTCTTTGTCAATTTTGACAGGAAAGTTTCAACTTCAAAAATCTTAATAAATTCTGAACCAAATTGTAAAATTTTTTGGGTATGCATAGCAGCACATAATGTCCATTTCAGAAGTACAAAAAGTTTTTCCTGAAAACGTGCAGAAGTTCAAAACAGTTGAGTTAATACGTAGTACCTGGGCCTATTGCAAAACAACGACAATTCATAAGTGTTTTGTAATAGGCTCGATAGGCAATATGCTCTTTGTGCAACGCGAGCCTATTGCACTTATGACAAACAACTTATTGAACTAATGCTGCGCAGCCTATTGCTTATTGCTTATGAACATATTGCTTTGTGCACCGCAAAGCCGGCAATAGGTATGAACCTATTCCACTTATTTACTTACGAATACGTTTGTGCAACAGGCCCCTGCTGCCACACAACAAAACCTATGCTTGATTAAGCAGTGTGAAAATTTGACTTTTTCCCATCGCAAAAGTTGTATTTTCTTTATAGCCTCATTATGATGTTCGATCGCAACTCTGGCAGTCGACTTTTTGTGCATCAGATACAGCGGATATTGTAGTTTATTTTTAGCAATCAATGATAGGCGCACGGTTGCTGTGTTAATACTCTAGGGTGAGGTACATATTATGCCTGAACGATGGCTAATAATTTGCACAAACTTTCAACTTTGAGCGCTTATAACGCAAAAACGGTGCGTCCTAGGTAGTGTTTGTGACCGCGAAAGCCGCCGGCCGCAAAGAACTTAGGCCGGCCGGAGCGGCCGAATTTTTGGATAAAACCAGTCCAGAGTATCATTTTGGCATAAACTTAGCCTGCCGGATTGTTATGCCGGCATAATTTTGTCAGTCGGTTGAATCTGGCTGGCCGGCCGGTGTTTTTAACCGGCCGGCCGGCGCCGGTTTTTTTCGGCCGGCCGGCTGGAGCCGGCCGGCGACCATCAGGCCGGCCGGTTGAAAATTTCGGCCGGTCACAAACACTAGTCTTAGGTTCTTGATGTTCTATGTTTTGTTCACCATTAAATTCTCTATCAGATGGTGGTTTTGCCAGCTCTCTACGACTCACGTAGTTAGAGCAATGGCCAAAAAACTGGAAGGTGTCAAAGTTTGGCTGCCTAGAGGGAGAACCTCTGGTCGTCAATGCGTTAAGTAAATATTGGTGTACTTGTGAGTGTTTGTTGAAAATAATTTTTTATTTAAGTTTTGAAATTTTGAGAAATTGTTTTTTAATTATTTTTAACTATTTTGAAACTTATAATCTTTTGACACTTGACAGCAGAAAATTACTAAAACGCTTTGCAGCGAAAAGTTACTCATATGCAGGTCTAGGCTTGATTTTTGCAAACATTTTTTTAATAGCGTGATACCCATATGGAACTCGTTACCTGAAGATGTAGCCTGTGCTTCTTCGCTTTGGAGCTTTAAAACTCGACTACGAAAATGTGATTCAAGTTTTTACTTTAAAGACAGGGCGCTACTAGCCGGTTAATTGGCTCAAAAGTCAAAAAGCCTTGAAAAGTCAAAAAATGTTTGTCGTGAATTTGGTTGCACATTTAGAGAAACTTGAGTCGCTAATACCAGATTCGGTGTCTGTTTTTCGCAATGACCCTTCTGCATCTTTCCATGGTACCTACGGTAACCCCATTAGGATAGTTACTAGGATACTCTTAAGCCCGGTTCATACTTCGTGTTTTGTGTTTTGTGTTTTGTGTTTTTGAATTTTGCTTTTGCGTTTTTGCCGTTTATACTTCGAGTTTTTGTGTTTTCGTGTTTTGTGCTTTTGTCTTTTGTGTTTTCCGGTTCATACTTCGACTTTTGTGTTTTGTGTTTTTGATTTGTGCTTTGTGTTTTGAGTGTGTTTTGGATGTGTTTTCGAAACATGGGCAATGTTCATATTTTCAAAATGTGTTTTTGTGTTTAGCCAATAAAATTGCCTTTATGTGTTTTTGTGTTTAGCCAATCGAAATTGCCTTTTGTTCTTATCAATTTTTTTTCTAAAATACTATGTAATACAAATAGACAAAAATTTTATTTTTTCCGAGTTTTACCCTTCATCGAGTTTTTAGAGTATTTTTTAAAAAAACTTTTTTAAAGTAAAGAATTTATAAATAAACTTTTTGATAAAAATTTAAAAAATATGACGTCAGACTGATTAATAAATAAAACAATATGCAAATAAATATTTTTCAAGTTTAGGGTTCATCAGATTACATTTGACTGGTTAATCTGATTACGTGACAAGAACACGTGACGTGTGATTTGTGCTTATGTGCTTTTGAGTATAAACTAGATAGTGCTAAGCACAAAAACACAAAAGCACTCTGAAAAGCACAAAACACAGATGTACAACATAATTCCAAGAACACAAAATTTTTATGTCTGAAAACACAAGATCAAAAGCACAAAACACAAAACACAAAAGCACAAGCAAAAACACAACTTTCGGACATGGACAGAAAAGCACAAAACACTGGGTGAAAAAACAAAGCACAAAACACTAAAACACAATTCACAAAACACGAAGTATGAACCGGGCTTTAGGGTCAAAAACTTATTTTTGAGTGTTCTCGTAAAAGTTTGTGTCGAGGGTAACTTTTGGTCTTAAACACATAACTTTGTTCTAATTTTGTCATAGGATGGTTCCAGCATGACCCCATGCACTGTTCCTCAGGGTACTCACTCGCTCATATTTACAAATTGGCGGATTTTACAAAAATGGTTTTACTAAATCATGGTTTTACGTATGTTTTGCAGGACTTGCATATAATTTAATTACAAAATATTACCGAATTCGTTACGATTTTTGTAGGTTTTTTTAAACCTTTGTCAACCTTGGTCTTAGTTAAATAAAAATTCTAAACATGCCGTACAGGCAGGTTTCCGTTTTGCTGAAATTTTAAATAAAATAAAATAAAACGGCGGTTAGACAAATCTGCAAAATTTGTAACGAATCAGGCGCAAACAAATTTTCATATAAAAACGTAGGTATGTAAAACAATGTTTTAGTGAACCATTTTTGTAAAATCCACACAAAAAGCCTGTATTTCAAAATGAAAATTTTGGTGGATCCAGGGGCCATATTTAGGACTCTGCCGAATCTGGTGCTTGTTTTTGTAGGACCTTTGTAGACCACACACAAAAGCCCCAATTAAGGTCATCCCTAGAGCAGAAACCAAACCCTCAGGTAAATTTTTAAAAATGGTGGTTTTGTTATATCACTGAAAGTGATAGGAGGGTGTTAGTGGTGATACGATTATTCGTGACACCAGCAGCGCTAAAACATAAACAATAGCTTCTATTCTCATCTCATCAAAGTCAAACTTTGGGACTAATTTTGACTCAGACTCAACCGAAGTTTGAAAGGGCGCTTTATGTGTGATTTAAAAAACAGTTAAAGCATGGGAAAGCGCAAGCTAGTTAGTAAAGTTATTCCTCATCACAGCATCTTACCCTTCGGGACCACACTTTTCAGCATTGACTACGAAATTGACTAGCGCCTCCACAATCACAGAAACGTCTTCTTCGATTGTCAATTGCTGTCCGTTCATTTTCATGTTGTTTCCAGCAAGATCGAGATCGGAAATATCTCCGGACTTTTCCGGGCTCATAAACGATGACTAAAACAAGCATATTTATTTAAACAAACAACTAACGCTCATGTGTTAATGTTGAACTAGTAAAACCAATGTTATATACATAATATAAAGAGATTTTCTTGTTTCATAAGATTGAAACCATAAAGCATATTTTCAAGATTTGCAGATGGCAGCGTGGCAAATGCATTAGGCATTGGCGGCCTGGGCTCGATTTCATAAACAGTGAATCGGGATTCATTAGTAAAGCTGATGCAATATAGAAAATGGAGTATAATTTTGCGTTTACAAATATTTCTGCTAAAAATTTTGTTGACAGGTTGCCAATATGTTGTATAACTTGTGGTTAAAATATAAAAAAAGTCGCGTTATCCAGTAAAAAATATAACTAATTTTAAGTCATTCATTAGTCGCAAATATTAGTGAATTTTTTCAAGCAACTAATATTTACTAATATTTGGGACTAATGAATGACTTTGACTTAGGTAGACTTTTGACTGCATCAAGCAAACGTTACAATTATTTACCCACACATAATATAACATATTAGCAGTATGTTGTGAAAGTTTCCAGCAGAAAAAATTCGTAAACCCAAAGTTATAATTGATTTTCTAGCTTACATCAGTGTTACTAATAAATCGCAACTGATCTTTTATGAAACTGGGCTCTGGATACACTTTAAACGCAGTGATAGGTTGGAAGAAGGTAAGTATTGAGGCGAGACGCGGTCAGACTGAACAAACCGTGAACATCACAAACCGTGCGCATAACTGTCTATCCGTCTGTCATGAACACTTTTCTAGCTAAGTACAGTAGTTTTTAACCCACCAATTTATTGCACTTAGTCTAGCTAAGTATATACTGGTTTACATAATGACTTAATCGGTGGAGATATCTTTGGCACCCTGAATAAAATTATTTGCTCTCGCTATGTCAACGGGCGAAATGTCAATACCGCTAGACCGATAACGAAATGTCGACTCCGCTATATTTGCGTGGCATAATTTTAGTAGTATATACTATGTCTACGAAGCGGATGACAACCCTTAGTATTCTGAAATATGGTGGTAATCTGTTTTTTGGTCATGAAAAATTTATTTCAATTTTGAATACTTCTGTCTGTGAAACAAAATAAATTTTGACACGTGCTTCGATTATCCAACGGTCACCTAAGTTTATTTTGCTAATAGTAGTATATTTGTAAGTTTTAGTGTAGTACAGTACTAAATACTCATGTGTTTAATGTGTCTTGTTTCTTAGTGATTGTGAATTTTAATAATGTTTTTGGACAGTCATCAAGTAAAGAAAAAAAGGAAGTTTACTAATTGTTGACTACTACTAAACTTTAAGCTGGTTGCTGAGTGGCTAGGGGCAATAGGTAATCACCCCAGAAAAGTTGGCATTTAAGGTGGTAGTGTAGCCAGAGCAGTTTTGCTCATAGTTTGTAACAAGCTCTTCTGCTGAGCATGTTCTGAGGACTGAGTGTCAATATTCCAGAGGAAATATTAAACGCGGCCATTATTTGTGGATAAGTGATTTTCAATCCTAATTTTCGCAGACATTTACTGCTGAGTTGCTCCAAAGCCTTACTGGTAAACGGGGTCTTGAATTCAAGAACCCCGTGCCGTAAATTTGATACTTATGGTTTTTTACAATACAAATTCAGTTCTGGTACACCGGGCAAACGGGCCAAAGCCCATAGGAAGGTGTTTCTACTAAATATCCATTTTTAATGAAAAAAGGATATTGGTCAATGTTCATTCAGAACATTCAGAAAAACAGTTTGAAAAATTATTAAGGAAAGTTCAAAATTAGACTTGCAAGTTCCTGGGAAGAACCGATCTATGTAGTTGAACTTTTTTTCACAAATGCTTAATAAAAAATAAAAACTGGGCTCGTCCGGGAGTCGAACCCGGGACCTCTCGCACCCGAAGCGAGAATCATACCACTAGGCCAACGAGCCACAACATAGACTTTGAAAAATTTAGATAATATGCATCAGTGAACCACAAGATTTCAGTGTATCGTTCATGCATTATGGGTACAGATAGTGTAGTCGAATATTGTGTTTAATCAAAATGCGCAATTTAGAAGAAGCAAAAACAGCTTAAGAAGAAATATATATTAGGTACTTAAGTGATAAATAGTTTTGGCATCAATAACCAAGTACAGTAACAATAATCTGTAGTTGTAACAAAGATCTTAGAAATTGCTAAGTTTTCAAGACCGGTTGGCTCAGGTGGTAGTGCGCTAAGCATTTACTCAGCATCTGATCTCAAGTCAGAGGTTAGGGAGTTCGACACCCCACCGGTTGACAACTTTTGCGTTCTGCGTGGATACAGTTGCTGTCTATCTTTTCGTCTCCTGCTAGCAAAACTGACCTACCTGCCTTCCTAGTGTAATTTAACATACGAAATCCGACCTTCCAGAGAATACATAGGATTTTGAGATTCTGAATATAGTATATACGCGGCCCCTAGCTTTTTGCTTTGCAATTTTATGTTCACGGAGCCCTAGTGTAATTTAACATACGAAATCCGACCTTCCCGAGAATACATAGGATTTTGAGATTCTGAATATAGTACATACGCGGCCCCTGAGGGGGCGCGTAAAAGGAGAGCTTTTTTCTTTGCAATTTTATGTTCACTGAGCAACTAGTACAATGCTGTATGGTGCCAACTAAATTTGACCTCCACAAAATTATATAGGAAAACGAGATTCTGAATAAGTATGGGGGCCGCGTAAAAAATGCAGTAGTCGGATTTTACTATAATAAATTAGATAAAATTCTTATATCAATGTTACATTTTAGTTTCAACTAAATTTATTTACTATGACAAAAAAGTTAAATAGCAATCAATCTTAAGCTTATTTTTTACCAAACTGCCGACCGACATACTCAAAAAGTCGTAGGGAATTTAAAAAACTTTCAAAAGTACAAGCGCGTATTTTTTTAAACAAAACAAAACTAGTTCCGAAGTACATGCACTGTAATGCTATCAGCGCTATGAACAAACAGGAGCTAATGAGCCAAATAAACTCACTCTGACTCTATGACATTGTGAAAAGCGCTGTTATGCTTCGTACTGTATGTGAAAAAATAACAGGGAAAGTGTAAATCTATAAAGTCTGACCAAAAAATGCTAAACACTGAGACAAAACATACACTTAGACCAACCCTAAACTCTTTGTTGGTCTATATTTTACTCTGTTTGGGGTGAATTTACCTATACCTACATACACTGTTAGTTTGTGGCGTGAAGCGCGATAAATTTGTATAATTTTGCCGGCTCAACGGAAATACGGCTGTAAGTATGAATCGACCCTAATGCTGACCACGTTGACTTTGCCAACCTGGTCGGCCCGACCATGTAGCCCCGAGGCTGGAAGCAACACCACTTCGCGTAGTAGCTGGTATTTATGGCTTTGCTACCAATATCCTTGACTTTTAAAATCACCTTATGTACAATTGTCTAGCATTTTACTTCACAATATGCTATTGGTTGAACGGAATAAGAGAGACACCTTGGACTCAAAACACTATTTCTATTTTCTAGATCCGTAAATTAGCGCTTTCGTCTCCTACTCTTGCTCTAACCAACGTTTTTGCTGTTTCCAAACAAATAATCAGCCTTACAAGGGCGATCGTGTTATGACCACTATAACTTAACATTAGAGCAAAACAAGCCCAATCTGCGGCAAAATCTTCAGTAAGCATCAAACTTGAATTTGTTAAGTAAACTGACCAGAGGTCAGTTAAAACCTGTTGTGCAGCGGTATTTATACGGTATACCTTAGTGGAGCTGGAGCCTAGAATGAGTGAAAACGGCTTTCCTTGAAAATGTTAAAATATTCCCTCAGATGATCCGCTACTGCATAAATTATTGCAAATAACTTCACCTTTGAATGAAGTTGTTTGATAAGTAATTATGCGTTTGTAGTTTAATGTTGAGCATATCAGAAATAAAATCTATAAATTGAATAAATTAATAACTATAATAACTAGACAAAGCTCCAATATATAATCGGCGAAACAAATTCTTAAAAGCGTCAAACTTACAATAAATACAGTAATTCAAAAATAAAAATGCTACCGAAACCCGGGATTGAACCACGGACCTTAGGATATTAAGTCTGACGGTCTCACAACAGAGCTATTTCGGCCAGGACTAGCCATGGATACAATCTTTAAGTCTATGAATTTACATAAAATCATGTGCTCAATTAATAGTTTTTAGCAATTTTAAAGGTCAACACATAGGACTGTATTTTGTTTCACAGAATATTTTTTTTAAATTTCTGTTCTCGTATAATTCCACAATTGATGCTGCTAATGATTGCTGATCATGCAATCCGAGACTAATTAACCGCGAGAAAAAATTGATCTGATACCAATAATTAGACTCCATGGCTATCCAACTGTGTAACCCTAAGATGGCTAAGATGGTAATGCGTTTGATTTCAAATCTAGAGGCCGAAGGTTCAATTCTGTCCCTGATGTTCTTTTTTGCATTTCACGATTTCGATTGGCATTTCACGGCTAGTAACTGTGTTTTCGTCAGCTCTTGTAAATTAACACTGAACCATCTTAACTAAGGTAGAAAATGCAACAAAACACATGTGACGCCCGCACTGTTGGACTAAATCGGACGCTACACAAACGCACTGACTAAAGATGTCACACAAGCTCAGTGTTATCGTCCAGAATCAAAATTAAAGACCTGTTGTGCTGTGGCACAACAGGAATAAACGACTAAATTCAGCAAAAAATACTCCCGATATTTAATCGGATTCAAAGGTTGTTGGGCGGTTGTTTATTAAAATTTGCATAGACATAGGTATTTTGTACCCGTTTTAACGCTCTATTCACACTTTGCTAGACATGCTTCACACAAATAAAGATATAATATCTTGCAATAGCCTTTTCTGCACATCGCAACAGTGAATATTTTCTTACCGGATTCTCGCCGTGAAAGCTGTCTGAAAATTCCGACACTTTTGCGTCACGAGCATCAAAAATCTTGTGCAGTCTTTTAATGACAAACATATTTGTAAACGAAGAAAAAAATTAAAAAAATCGCCGAAAATATTCAGGAAACATCAAAACCACATGAAAGCTTAGCAAAGTTCGTAAAAAAAGTTCGCAGTTAACTAATATTAGCATATGTGGTGAAGCTAGCAGACACTTGTCTTATAAGCGAAGCTGTCACAATATATGGCCTTATATGGCGAACGTGGTAGTAAACATCACACAGCATGTTATAGCTGGGTAATTCATATAGAACCAAAACTTTTTTGTAGCATTTTTGTATTGATACAGTTTGCGCGCCAAATTTTGGGTCTTCAATTTTGTTGTTAATACATTTCGTTTTTAATTTTGGAACTCTTATTGATTACATTTTGCAGTTTTGAAGTAAAATTGAATATATACTTTATTCGCTTTTATCAAATTTTATGTCGGCTACCACAAAAATGCTAGGAATTTCGAGTACGAGGGCCCAATAAAATCAATGAAATTCAGAGGCTGTTTGATTGGCTAGCTGACGGCAGCGCTTAAATTTTCGTAATTTCTTAACATCTGTTATGATTAGAGATTAGATTAAAGATCCGACTAGATTAGATTTAGAAAGGTTTAGATTTAAAGTTAATATTGGTCGCTGACATAACACGTTGTTTGTAGCTAGCAAAATTGCCTGTAACCATTCGTTTACAGCATTAACGAGTCTATTTTAGTCCGACTTAAAAACTCATGCTTAATAAATATGCATTCCTAAACCTTCTGATTCGAAAGGGTCCTATTCTGTCTTTTCAGAGCGTTGATTTTGTCAGACTAAACCGTCATCAAGTTTTAACTTCATAGGCCAATGTAAAATCCATTAAGCAGTAGGGCAAAATAGTTCAACTTTAACTTCAACTAAAATTAAAAAGGTTAAGGGTCATACTTTAAATTTAATTTTAACTACAAAAAAGTTGAGGCTTACTTTAACAGTAACTTACTTATGTTAAAACACCCTTACTTTAACTTTAACATTAAAGTTATTTATGTAAAAAAAGTTATATAAAAGTCATTGAATTTGGGCTTACTTTAACTTTAACTTAAATAAGCGCCTGAGCCTAACATTAACTGTAATTTTAATTTAAATTGAAGCCTTAACCTTATTTTAACTTTAACTTTAATGGAAATGGTCTCTTTTTTGCCACAGCTGATCTCCTTATTAGTCAAGTTTGACAACGTTTACTTGGTGTTGTGTTATTAGCCAAATTGATTTTAAATTTAATCCGCTTAATTTATATCGAGTAAAGCCCCAAGACTTACTTTTAGGCTTTGAATCCAACCATCAACGTTATTATATAAACCACCAAGAAATGACATTATATGCACAAATTGAAAAAAATCAATCTGAATTCAAAGGTTAAGAAAATAAATTAGAATATATGAAGCGTAACAGAAAACAAACTCACACAAGTGATGTAATATAAATATTCAAACAAATTGTCATTCGTGTAAAAATGTTGCATTAAATAAATTCAACACGTTTTCAATAAAAACTAAAAGACTTTTAGTATACTATATATTCATACTATTAGTGCAAAACGTTGTCTTTCAGCCCCACAACAAAACTTTTTTCTCCCTGAAGACATTTCATAAATTATAATTAATGTCAAATTCGCAGACGTGACATTTGAAGACGAGGCAGAAGTTTGCCGCTGTAGTTTAGTTTTCAGTTAAATCACCACAACAATTTCACGGGTCAAAACTATAAACTGCATTATGTGTTTTAGTATTTTTTGGTGTTATGGGTTAAAGACTTTAAAGTCGTAAAAAGCAAATTTTTTAAGCCTATGACAGACTTAGGTATTACTTTTTACAAACTGACCGGACAGGACTTTTAGGAATAACAAGCACTTTTGTTGACGAGCGTACATCTTTCCACATGACGACCATAAGTATTATTTTACCTTATCGGTAAAATTAGGCGCGGCATTCACCAAAAATTTCGGATATATGTAGATATTCGACAGTACTGACCTTCTGTTCGACGATTGCGTCGCACGCATTTGTATGTACATACAGTTTAATTCACCTATGAGTTAGATTACTAATCATTTCATTACATTTCATGCAAATTTGCAAAAAGCGCAAATTAAAAACATAATACACTAGCCTGTATTCTTCGTCGAGAAAGGAACACCTCAATATATGTATTTATAACCACCATTTAATTTAATCACCATTTAATCACCTGATTTTTCTCTTACATTTGTTACATTGGTTTAAGACTTGTAGAAATGTGCAGCAGCCCCCTTAGAGTGGTTGTACCAAATCATAATGGTTCTATGTACATTATTTGTGAATTCGTGACTGTTTTGCGTATGCGTGTATCGAATGTAAGTTGGCTATGACAGCTCTATTGAGTACACAACTATATACACTGCACAAACGTAGTTTGCAAGTTCGATTCACGGATTCACGCAGTTCACGAACGTTGTTTTCAAATCTGACCGTACACACGCACGCACACACACACACACACACACACACACACACATACAACGCATGCTACAACAGCAAGCGGATATATCATTGATATCAGTGATATATATCAGCAGTGCAGTTCAATGCACTGAAACTGAGCATGATTTACAAGCATTTTCAGTTTCAGTACATTAACTGAAGTTAGTATGCACGGCCGCTGAGGCGGCCGTGCAAATATCAACAATATGAGCGGCATTAGTTTTGTGCGACCAAGTCCTGCTTGACCCGATAATAAAAACTTAGTAAAATAAAATTTGAGTCCGTTTCGGTAAGTTTCCCATGTATCACAATACATGGGAATGCGACCTCAGTTTCATCTATAAGTTTAGGTCACATGTTGCTAGACTTAAGCCTGTTTCACATGATTGGGAAAAACGCATGTGGTGCCCTTTTGGCACCACATGGGGTGCCACATGGTGCCACATGACGCCCCATGGGGTGCCCCGTGGGGCACCATGTGGCATCGTGTGACACCCCCAGCGAATCAGTAGAGCAAAAGCGGTATACAGGCAATGGTGGGCAGCCGAAACGCTATTGGTCCAAATCCAGAGCTCTGAATGGCTAATTTGGCGACTCCGCCCATTTCTGAGGTACATATACCCTGATTTGTGGGGGCCCCCCACAGTTGAGGGCTATGCCTTCATTCGTGTAGGGAGGTACCCCCCCCCCACAGTTGTGGCCATTTTTGGGATATAATGGTCGCAGCATGTCTGCGGCGGCCAAGCTGGGGTGCAGAAGAGTGGCACTCTTATTATTATGCCCTCTTGTAT
>JASANF010020449.1:0-42170 GCA_030248245.1 Trissonchulus sp. WLG1_4 | reverse complement strand
TGGGTGTAGCCAGGGGGAAGGGTCTGAAATTCTGGACCATTTGAAACAGTGCATTTTCAGCATATCCCAGGCCCATCGGCACCTATGTGCTTTTGTCCAAAATTTTAATTTTTCTGCAAAATCTTAAAAAAGTGCGCATTTGCACAGGGTTTTGCCCAAAATTTCCTCTGAAAACAAGGTCTCCCCCTCCCTACGGTTGGTTTTTTTCTCTGGGCCAAAAGAAATTTCTGATCGTCAACTGTTTTGTGTAATGGAGTATTTACATCGCCGCCTCGCATTTTAGCAGAAAATAAAAATACATACTGATTTACACAGCCCCATTTTCAGAAGTTGATTAAACGGCCTATTTTGGTTGTAAAATTTACAAAAATTCGCGAAGTGGCGATTGCAGCCTGTAACCTCTTTGTGTTAACAAAATTAAGTCAAATTTTTCACCCGAAAACAAAAAATCTTCAGTTTCTGCTCTTAAACGGCTTATTTTAGCATTCGTTTTTATGCACTTGAAAGTTGACATTGAAAAATCAGCCATGCTGAGCTTGTTTGTGCGATTTCTTGTAATACTTCAAACTACTTTAAAAGGTATTACACCCAGGTTTGAAAAAGTGTGTAGGATCTGGCTGATAAAACAACTCTCTATCTGCGTGAACACGGGATTTCGGCTTGGGGTGGATGCTTCTCGCAGATTTTTCGAAATTTTAGGAAGGCTTGTCCTGACTCCTAACGTGTCGGCTACTTGAACTGACAAAAACGCTAAAATTTTCAATTCTATGTAGAAGAAGAGATGAATTTATTTTTCGAAAGCCGTCAGTTTTACAAACCAAAAGAATCACACATATACATTACATATATAATAAATAATCCTAGTGACGTCCTACTGTTAGTGACAAATTGTCTGCCGCCGAGGACAAGTACGAAACTAACCCTCAGAACCGGGCGCTTTATTAGGGGTTAGTAAACACACAAAAAAACGAGAAAACAAACAGTCTGCAGCAATAACTAAAAAAGCAATAGACAGCAAATACATGTAATGTGTCTTGATAACTTTGAAAATAAATAAAGGCTAGTGAGAAGGTTGAAACGTGGCCATTTTTGGCCTTTTTAAGTTTCAACCACAATATAAACGAAATATGTATCATAATTCATAACTGCATATAATCGAGTGCATTAAGTATACAGAGAAATTATTTTTCAAAAGAATACTTTAGAAAACGATCAAAATTTACTTGTTTCAGTTTAGTCTTGAATTCACTTACAGATGAGCTATCAACAATATTACTATCAAGCTAGTTCCAGATATTAATTAGTCTCACACTAAAAAAGTATTTCCGACAGTCCAGTCTCAGCTTTGGTATTTCCAGCTTATATGAATGCCCCCTTGTAGATATTGCGTGGGAAAAGCTAAAAAATCTTCAAATTTTAGATTAAAAAAGCCTAATTTTAATTTAAAAACAAATATAAGATCACGAATAAGGCGTCGCTTTTCCAAAGTTCAACAGTTTTAGACGATTTTCATAATTCAAGTATCGAAAATTTTCAAGGCGTTTTGTGAAACGACGTTGGACAGTTTCAATCAGGTTTACATCCTTTTTTAACCAAGGCGACCACACTTCGGACGCATACTCTAATTTCGAACGAACATAACTTTTGTATAAGTTCAACAAAAAAGTTCTTTGTCGAGATTCAAAAGCTAAAAAAATTAAATTTACCATTTGCAAAGCAGATTTGACTATATACATTTTGAATATGACAAGTCGGCTTTAAATCTGAACTAATCCAAACTCCAAGATCTTTAACACTGGTAACAGCGGAACAACTATGCATATTGAGGTGCAGCGGAAGTTTTTGGTTTCCATAACCAAAATGAAGTAAAAAACATTTTTCGAATGCAATACTTAATTGCATTTTTTGAGCCCCCAAAAAAATCTTGGAAATATCATCTTTGAAGGGGTTTAAAGAGGTGCCTTTAGCATAGGAAAAGTATATTTTAGCGTCATCAGCATATATATGTACAAAAAATTTTTTGAATTTTGTATAACCATGGGTAGATCGTTGATGTAAACGAGAAAAAGTAAGGGACCAAGAATTGAGCCTTGAGGGACACCGGAATAAACTGAAGTTTCAGTCGATCATCAAAAACTATTGCCAATTTTTACTAATTGTTTTCGATCGCATAAATAGTTTTTAACCACTGAAGTAATTTTACATCAATATTATATGCACATAAAATTTCGATCAATTTTGAATGTGAAACTGAATCAAAGGCCTTTGCTATGTCAATATAAAGGACGTCGATACAGTTTCCTGTATCTACTGCTCTGGTCCATAAATTTAGACAAGAGAGAAGTTGTGTAGTTGTGGAACACCCACTTCTAAAGCCGTATTGTGTGTCGGAGATAAGTTTATTATCAATTAGAAATTTTTGTAGTGCGTTTTTAACAATAGTTTCCATTATTTTCACAACTTCTGACGTAAGACTTATAGGTCTGTTAATTTTCAGCATGATTTCGTGAACCTTTTTTATGAATAGGGGTTACAACAGCCGTTTTCCAAATACTGGGTAGATAGCCAGTTTCATAGGAGACAGTGAAAACAGTAGAAAGGGGGTGACAGAGTTCTGCAAAAGTTTTTAAATAAAACTGTGAAATATTATCTGCACCTGTGCAGAATTTTCCTTGAAGCTTTTTTAGGATATTATAGACTGTGGACGGAGAAAAAGAAAGGGGAGGAAAATCTTTATTCCCCCCCCCTGCCGAACCTGCACCGGCCGCAACACCCCTGATTACCTTGTCATGGTATATAGGTGGTTTGAGCCCCAATTCTACTTTTGATGCCCCTCTAGTCATTGTTTTTGATGAATTGATGGAAAGTTAATGGATGTTTTTCGTTTAAAGTTGCAATTTAGAGTGCTTTTTAACCCTAATTTTTTCAAAAAATTGAAGAGTCACTTCTATTCCCCCCCCCCGATGCTGATGCAAACGTGAAAGGGCCATGCACATGTGTGATTTTCATATTATTAGGAAATACAACTTACTCTTTGTAGGTTGACCTTTGAATTATTCTTCGAAGTATAATGGTCGTGATTAGCAGTTTGCCTCCTCCAACAGAAGGTATACGTCTGAAACAGAACAATACACATGCCTACATTGAGAATCGAGATTTGGGATCAGGAGCGTTGTACATTGCAGAAAGGTCAGTCAGTGATTTCAACACGTTGGTGCTTTAGAAGTAGTTACGCATTTTTCGGCAAAAAACGCTTACTGCTCGTTCGCAGGTTTCTATACGTTTTACGTATGCTGAAAAACTAAACAAACCAAAACATTTTAACAAGCAGGCCCCAAAAGGAGAAGGTTCCTTTGATGAGTGAAAATTCCGTAGATCTGCTTCCCTTCGCCATCAAATTAAACTTCAGTTCAGTGTGCATTGTCATTTATAGAAAGCAATTACATATAACTGTTGCTTAATTTAGTTTCGGCACTGAATTACTAAATTCTCGTAACTCCTGTATCTTAACTTAATATTTTTATGTTTATATTATTGTTCAGTAGATTGTCATGGGTCTCGGATGCCGGAGATGGTTTTTCATTGGAATATCCTGCTATTGCGTTACACGCTGTCTCCCGTGATCGTTCAGTGTTTCCGCACGAATGTCTTTATTTAATGGTGGAAGCATCGCTTGCTGGTATGATCATTTATAGTTTTTGTTTGAATTTATCAAAAAATTGTTGAATATAATATAAATGTATGATATCGTATGATTAGTCTTCACAGTCTGAGGGAATGAAAAATTTATATGGAAAATGGATATATATTTCTTGTTAATAGTTGAAATTAAAATTGTAATGTTTATTTATACTACGTAGAAGTAGTCAATCTGGTGGCCTGGCGCTGGCTAATTTGTAGCTAAGCTGGTAAAGCTAGCCCCAAGTTGCGAGGTGCTGGCTACCGGTTGACTTCGAGTTGGTTGTTGTTTTTGTTACTGATCGATCTCTGCTGGTTGTTGTAAACAAGTTATAACATAAATTGTTGGATCGAGTCTTTTTCGTTACACCCCCCTCCAGCCTGGAATTTATAATTTACCGATCTGATTGAAATACATTTTGCAACAATGGACTCCTCTTCACCCCAGGACTTCAAAAATGCAAATGTTCAAATTTCATATATATATAATGTGAATTTTTTTCCTGAGATGCGGAAAGTGTTCTAGACACGAAGTTTTGGGTTTTGGACCCAAATATGAAACTTAAAATTTTTTAAAATTGGTTTTTTTGATGTCCTGAGGTCAAGAGGAGTACATTATTTCAAAAATTATTCAAATCGGCTCAGTAACTTCGAAAGTAGATCTATATAGCTGGGAGGATGCGGCGGTGTTGTGATCGGCCCCTGCGCCGCGCCCCTCTATGACTACGTTCTTGATGGTTCTCCCTTTCGTTTGTATGATTCTGCAAAGTTTTTACTATCGAAGACATTTTAGCAAGAACGAATTCTTTTCTCCCCCCCCCCCCCTAACAAAGGTCACCCTGGATACGCCACTGGTGATTGACAAACTGAAGCTGCTAAAATGTAGCTTAAATTTGTACAGGTTTACATGCGTGATCAGTAGGTTACAGGTTACAGCTGTAATATTTGTTTTTGGGTTGGTGGTCAGAAGTCTCTCTCTACAGAGTGTGGTTTGTTTTTCTGTAATATGTAGCGGCTTGGGCAAGTTGAGGTTTGGGGTATATACGTCATGCAGGCTGACTGAGACTTGACTATTGTGGTACAAGAGCAAAAGATGTTTTCGCTGCAGGAGAAATTTTAATTTTCATGGGCGTATAAGTGTCAGTTGAAATTTTGTCTTGTATGGTCCACGTCATATTGTATGCTACTTTGCTTTGGCGTCCCAGAAAAAATTTTATAGGTCAAAAATTTGTCGAAATTTTTGACCTTTATCGATTTCGACAAAAAGTGTTGTATAATATACGAAGGTAAGATGCTGAATGCAAGTATGACGTTCTTTTGCGAAGATTAACGTTATTAGATCACTTAAAGTGGTAACCAGTGCCAGTGTTACCAAACTGGCCGTGCTAATACATGGGCGTGGGGGGATTGTCACCCCCCCCTCAGGGGCCGTATTCTCAAAATTACCTGCAGGTAAAGTTAGGCTAACTTTACCCGCAGGTAAGGTGAAGGTAAAGTTATTTCTATGGGTAAAGGTCAAGTTAAATTTAAAACAAGGTTATCGTCGACGGTTGAGGGGAGAATTTGCGAATACAGTAACTTCAGCTGCGAAACAAGATAAAGCACTTTTTGACCTGAACCCTAAATTTAACTTTAGCTATCGCATTGGCTTTAGTCATTGTCTGAGAATCCGACTTTACCTGTGGGTAAAGTTAGCCTAACTTTAGCCTGCAGGTAATTTTGACAATACGACCCCAGAAGGTAACTTCACCCCCCCCCCCGCGCGCAGAATGTTGTTAAGGTACCTAACGACGCCAAAATTGGTGGCTCTCACGAAGCAAAAATGGCTGGAAAAGTTGCTCCGCACCCCCGCCTCGCGGTAGCTCCCCGCCCCCCCCCCCAGAATTCGTCAGCTGCCCACGCATGGTCGTGCTGGTGTAGAAACGAAATATGTATAAGAATACAAATTGATGCGTCATTGTTTGAGAAATTGAAGAAATTAAAAATACTGTCAGGGCAGTCAAAATGTTTTTCAACACACTGCTGATTTTTCTTTTCGAAAAACACTTCTGTCGGCTCTCGGCTCCGTCAAATCTTAACTCCGGTCCTAAGTTTCCATGCACAACGCTGTTTAAGTTTTATACATTTTATTTAATATATATACATAAACGCTTCTGATATTTTGTGAGTCAAACAACTACAAAATCAGACAAAAAGGGTGCGTTTACATTTAATTGCAAAAACTTGGACCCGAACGTTAGAAAAAATTGTTCATAAAATATTTTGCTGCCATAATTCGACTAACTCACGTATTCACTGTTTTGCCATTGGCTCGTTATGTGTATACACGTGCGTATGAACGCAGGTAGTTACACGACACATGATATAGGTAATGGAGCTATGGAAGATCGCTGCAGAAGCCAAGGACTGGCTTATAAAATGTTTAAAGATATCGTGCAGCCATTGTGGGAGCTTCAATGCTTGCAGCTCAATTTTTTCTATGTTAAATTATATATGTCCACTGTCAGATGCGATAGAAGCCTGAAGGCAGCAGCCTTCTGTGAGTAAAAATTATTGCTTAGTAAGTCCGGAAACAGGAATTTAGAGCTGAGACCCCAGAGCGGAAAAGTTTTAGTTTTAATAAATTTAGACCAAATTTGATGGTTGTTGGACTTGGCATAAGACCGACTATTGGTTTGGTACATACACTACCAACTTTCAGCGGTAGAGTATTGATAATGTTGTTGTTGTTTATTGCTTGAGCCGTAGAGCTGCTGTTTAGCGGGTCGGAAGCGGGCAAGTGCCCAGGCAGCCAATGAAATGGCGGATAAATTGGCAGCCGCGTGCAATATGGCCTCCAACTTCTGTTGCTCGAACCAACCACCTACCACGTCTAAACTACGTTTTGCTGATGCGGGTCCAGGTAGAGGTCACCAATGGTGCAACACATCAACCGTTGCCGATGCCAACTTTTCTAAGAATTAATTTGATTGTTGCTTAGGCTTAGTTCATTGTTACTTAATGCGGAAAATCTATTTTTTGGTTAAATTTTGTAGCGAATATATTTTTTATGGTAAATTTTGTACGCATGCAATAAGCTAGCTTTCGCCCACGCATATATAAACGATAAACCTGTTTTGGAAGTTGATGGTTTAATAATAATATAAAACGCACAATACCAAAACTGCTAAGAAACACTCCTATGTAGCAGTCACAACGAATATTCTGCTTACGGGCAAGCGGCATCATGATATCTAAAATTCAGTGCGAACTCCGTTAGTCCGTTTTCGACGAAAATAAATAAAGGTGCTGTCTTGCTTCGCTTACTTTTCATGAACGAAATTAATTTACCGTAAGACCGTGAGAGTCTCGATTATCGAACACTATGCAGCATTGAAGAAAGTGCAAGCGTAGATTTTACATATATACATAACACTGGATAGTTATCATGATTTTGACAATTTGACCAGAATATGGCAGCAGTTTTAGCAAAATTATTTTTTGGAAATTGGAAGTTTTGGCAAATTAGTGCGTCTTACTGTGCGATATTTCAGAAAAACCTGAAAGTGAACGAAATTTCTGAAAACTTGGCACGGCTAAAATGTGGCTTAACTTGTTTGCAAATTGCAAGTATTGTGAATGAGAATGGTTTCGTTCGTCAAAATTATATATTGCTTTCTTTAGTAAAAGGCGAAAGAATAAAACAATGCTGTGTGCTTTTGTGCTTTTGCTTGTGAAATCTCCATGTTTAGTTTTATTCAATGGCGGTAATAAATTAGAAGTTTGGTTTTGTAAGTTGAGTACGTTTCGTCGTAATTAAAAAATATTTCATCTGTATTAAAAAATAGATATTGTGTTTGTTTGTTGATTATCGATTAGCATACCAATTTTTTTAGCTGAAAATCCGAATCATAAATGGGCGTTGGGAGGGGGGTATGAAAACTTCACTGCAAAATTTACAGATCCTCTGTTTGAAATGTTCACTTTTTACCTCAACTGATTTTAAAGTAAAATTTTGAACTTTTAGGCTAAGGGGCTTTCAGCTTCACTCCCCCTTTTGGTTTATTCAGATTTTTTCATTTGCCCATATCTGATTCGGTGCTTGGTTAGGATTAAAAATCATGAGAGCGTCAGGCTTCACTTGTGTAATTAAATTAGATGGAGTGAATAAATTCCTAGGCTGTTTTTTAGATATAATCGGAGGTGTGGGTCCAGGCGGAGACTCGGGGACCGTGAACGGACATGCCAGTGAAAATGGCGATGACGAGGGCGAAGGGAATGATGAAGACAATGCGGAAATCTCAGAAGTCAGATTTGTGCCCCAAGATCTGACAGCTTGTACGTGGTGTAGAAGTCAAGTATAGTACTTTTTTTTTCATACAACGTACAAACCAAACGTTATTTCTAGAATATTGTATATATGTTTTTTGTCGACGGGCAATGTACTTTTGAGTAACGCATATTTTTTGCTTACTGCGAGCGAACTTTTCGAACGGGTATACGAGGGTTGGGTCCGGGGGGTCCAGAAAATGTGGGTAACAATGGCAATTTTTTGAAAATTTAGCAGTAAGGTATTTCGGTCGATCAGGGTGGATCGCGAAATTTAGGCCGCGGAGGCACCCTTAAAATGTCGGCCCCGTTACATGTATATGAATAGTTTAGAATAGTGAATAATTATTGCGACTCTAACTAAGCCATCATCAAGCATTTGACAGTTATAAAATCTCGTCCCGTTTTGAAAATCAGAGACATAGTTTCATGCTATTTTTTGTGTTCTGAAAAAAAGATATTATTATAATAAGTGGTGTAGCGATAACAGTAGTCATAGCAATGCTACCTAGCAAGAGTAGTTACAGCCAATAAGCCAAGCAAACTTGTGGCAACATGCATGTGTGGTTAAGGCGTTCGATTCCTAGTCTAGATGTTGGATGGATCGCAACTAGTTTCTGTGTCATCTTCTTGAACAAGAGAGAATAGGGTCACGTCACTCCTATCCACTCGGCTATGGCTTGTGGGCTACTGGCCCCCTTCCACAAATATTGTAACTTTTGAAATGTCACCCCTGACGCTCACACATCTGCAGCTGAGGAAGTTCGGGGGGGGGGGTGCGGAGCAACTTTTCTGGCTTCTGGCCGTTTTGCTTCGTGAGCTACCAATTTTTGCTTCGTGAGCTATCTTAAAAATATTCTGGGGGGGAGCGGGGTCGGGTTGGGGGGGAGCGATCCCCCACGCATTTTGACGCTCCAGGGCTTTGTAACTGTTATGAGCAGCGCACCGAGGGCGGTCACTCCAAAGAATAGGTATCTGTGCGCGGCTTTTTTTTACTTTAACGGTAACCTTTTCATGGACACAGCAATGTGCTGTGTTTTAGTAGACGCAATGTTCCAGCACATGTCCGACTGTCAACAGCTGCATCCTGGCACAGATGATGACTTTTCTGGTGGGTCATCTGTGAGTATGTATATACATGTATTGCACTGATTGCACATAACCTAGTTGCTGGCTAGCAGACATGAAAACGGGTCAATAATGTGACTATGTGAGACCCGACCCGTTTGATCTCTAACCCGATTCTTATCCGTTCTTCAGTCGCAACTTTTTCATGCGTTCGGGTCCCAAAATTAATATATGCTTCATATATCACGTATATATTATATATGCTCAAAAACTGCGAAAGTTTTAGTAATAAACTGACATAAGCTTGTTTATTTGAAAAAATAGCCGCAAAAAATTTTAATGTAGAATTAGTGGTAAAAAAACTTTTAAAATTCACCATTTTTTCCATATTTTAGGGATTATTAAAACTAAAAAATATGACCCGACCCCGACGTAATATTTGTGACCCTAATAAATTTCGATTCACGTACCTTCACTCCACCCTGGCATATGTTTAGTGGGGGGGGGCGCCCCCCCCCCCATTTGGTCCGGAGCCCCCCCATTTTGGTCGCGCCCCCCCCCCATTTCAGATGGGGTGCCCCCCCCCATCGCGCGCCCCCCATAAAATTTTGCCTAAAAATATGCCAGCCCGACCCGACCCGACTCGATCCGATCCGAAAATTGACCCGACCCGTTTTCATCTTTGCTGTCTAGCGATAACCTAATGCGTGTAAGTTTTTAATTATTAATAATTCGAAAAAAACGAATGCAAGTAATCCAGGCTTTTTAGCTTTTTTATAAATTTCGTTTGTCGCTATGCTTTTTGCGTTCTCGTGTCACAGTTTTGTTTTGTTTTGTTCCCCGGACCAGTGCTAGGAAATGGAGTCTACGGTCTAGAAATATACTCACGTTGCAAAATGACACAAAAATTGTTGGGCATATGAGTCAAACGATAGACAATTTTTACGAAAACATAACACTGCCCCAACGCCAGGTGACGTTTGGACTGCAGTGAAATGGTTTCAGGTGACGAAGATGAGATGGGGGATGGTGGCTGCGAGGGTGGCGTGGGCACGTTCTTTAGCACAGAGTCCGGCGTGGACTGTTTGGATGAGGAGGGACAGGCGACCTTAGCGCATCTCAATAACCTGGTCGATTCCAACAGAAACGCTGGACGTATGTTTTTTGTGCTGCTGACTCTGAGGCTGAGCCTTGTCTAAGTACTAGGGCATACTACTTACGTACGTATATACCTACCTAAACATATACGGACTTGTCATTGTGCAGTTATAACAGGTATATATTTATTGTGGACATAAACCTCGCTCACTATGCGTAAAGAGTTTCATGTAAGACATTTGAAACATGATTAAAACCAAGACTTAAACGAGTTGTAATGGTAGGTGTAGTTCATAATAACTTACATGGTGAACACGTATGTTCCAATGTTTTTAGCAAAATAAATTGAATGAATTAGACTATGAAAATAACTGAAATAGCAAGGACACTATTAACAGCAAATTCAAAGCCTAAATTTAAAGAAATCTAAAACTGAGAAGTTAAATGAAAGCAAACAGAACAAAAATGATCAAAGTAAATTCATTACCTTCACTTTGTCCATTGCAGATGTTCCCTTTGATCCCAGCGATGTGAGCGGACCCAACGCCAACGCTGACGAAGAAATGGAGACGGACCAGCATGAAAATGCCCCCGGGGACAGATCGTGACAGTGCAAACACTCAGCAGACTTTTTTTTCAGTCATTTGATACTGGTTTGACCTTTGCAATTCATTAGTTTTCTATGAGTTTTTGTTGCTGACATATTCGGATTAACTAGATTAGATGAACTAGATTAGCTGAAACAGTTCAACTGTAAATCTTAGTGGCTTTTTCGAAATAGACACAGCTACGACTTTTGTGTTTATTGCGTAAACGTTAACGTATTTTCATAAAGATACTTCTATGAAAATCTATGCAATTCAATCTATTTAGTTTTATGTCGAATTATTATCGCTAATTCAGTCAAGCCTAAAGCTGAACTATAATTGTGTTAATCCGAGTTTGTGAACAGCCGATAGGACGAATTAATGCTGGAGATATTTATGTACTTGCAAAAAAGTTAAAAGAATTGGCGAATTATTCAAACCAGTGTCGTACAGCAGCTTTTCATACTTGTTTGTTACTTGTTTATTGTTTTTTCTTTTTCCATGCCGATACTTGTTTCATAATTACATATTACGTAATGTATGAATATCACGAACTCGTTTCTATTGACGGTGTAGCAAATACTGCTGAGTTTGAATCGATTCGCTGCATTCTCTGATAACTGAGTAATAGTGACAAGCTAGTTTTTTCTTGAAAATTGGTGCTGATTTATGACGCATCGATTTTGGCTATGTAGTAGGTATTCATCAAAATTGGAATAGTTTTTTTCCTTTACGGATATTGAATACGGTGCGACTGAGTGATTGAGGTTATCTGATCTTTTGGAATAAAACTGTAAGATCCACGGCATTAAACCGAATTCAAAAACGGATGGCTTGATTTTTTTTATTTTAAGGAGAATTACATACTGTGTTGTACTGTTGTAAATGGTTGGCCATGTTTTTGTAGGAGCTCCATAATATGTTAAAGAAACACTCAGTTCATTATAATTGTCATTATTCAGTGTCTTATTTCGAATAAGATCCCAGTGCAAATTTGTCTATCGAATTCACGTGATGTATCAATGGTGAAAAGTGCTCCTGTACTTTGTAGACTGAACTGAACAGTCGGAGTATGAACCTTGCAGAAAACACAGTGCAAGGTTAATTATAGATCCACAGGCTTTTTCAAATTCCGGGGCTGTTCAGTTGTATATACAAAAGTGATTGTTCCGTGTCAAAATTTTCTGTGTTCATGTAACTTGTCATTTTCGTAATAAAGAAATCTTAATGTAGTCGCTTATTTTGTCATACCTGTACCCCCCAACAGAAGTTTTAGCTAGTTTTAGCTTAAAATTAGGTAGGTTTGCTCTGTGATAAAGGTTCGTGTTTTCGTTATCATTTGCAGGTAATATTTATAACTTTTCGACGCAGAATTGTAGTATTTGCCGACAGTCACGTTGTTCAAATATTTCTGCGTAATCAGCTTGTGCAAAATTGCTGTTTTCGTTATCCAAACTTGTGTTTAGTTGAGTGAATTTTGTTTTCAGAGCTTCTACGAATTTAAATAGCGATCGGTGACTGCATCTTCAGTTTAGTTATTTATTTTAGCAGTTTGGTTTAGTTAGCATTTTAGAGAAGTTAGGTTTATGTAACAACATGCAACAAAGTGTCTTATTTTTGACACTGCCAAAATATGCATCAAGGTTAATTTATCAGTTGAGGTGATTGTAAGTTGGAGTGGGCGCGGTAACGATTTTTCATTACCGCAAACCGCAAAAATCGCCGCGGTTTTTGCGGTAATTACCGTAAAATTTTGCGGTAATCGCGGTAACAAAATGTCTGCGGTTACCGCAATCAAAATTTAATGTATTCGTTAACTGCAAATTTTGGTGTCAAATCAAACTTTTTGGGTCTCTAAAAGCTATTTGTGTGTCTATAAAGTTGTCACCTAGTCAGTCGTCACTTTAAATGGACAAAAACTAGCCTTAATTATTTTGCTGGAGCAGTTACCGCAGTATTACCGCTAATTGCGGTAACCGCGGTACAAAACGTTTACTGTTACCGTAACGAAGTTTTATATATTCGTTAACGCAATTTTGTTTCAAATTTAACATTTTGGGCCTCTAAAGGCTAGCTATGCTAACTATACTTAATTTTGCGGCTAACTGTGGCCTCGTAGGTCATTTCTTTTAACAGAAAGGATGAATATTCATCGCCTACAATTCGTTGTGAGCGTGAAGAAAAGAAACAGAGTCGTATCCAAATCCAATCCTTACCAGACACAAACAGCATCAAAATGACCTAGCGGGTTTTTAACCTAAGAGCTTGTAGAGACTAGAGAGTCCCGGGTCTATGAGAAAGCAACAAGCCAATGTAACTCTGAAAAGTAATAGTTCGTACCCCAGCGGCCAGAATGGCTAGTAGGTAAACCAACGCTTTTGGTGTGGTTGGTTCTGGTGATAATTGACTTTGGTCTGTTGATTGTGCAATTTTAGCATGTATGCGCTTTTTATCAACTTTGTATAAAGTATAAACAACATACATCCAGATAACCCACAGTATTGTATTGCCCTTTCAGTTATTAAAACTGGTGACAAAGTTCTTTTTCAACATTTAAGACAAAATCTTGGCAATTTTAACAATATTTAAAGACAAGTATAAAACAGAAGTCGCACGGCACTGCTTAAAAAATAAGAAAGAAACAAATATTTCAAATAATAGTCTTTTGTTAGCTGAAATGGTGATTAAGCACTGTTTCCGGCTAAAAATCACAGTCAGGTCCCCTATTATTTCTTCATATTTGTGCGGTAACGACAGTAACAGGCAAGTTGCGGTAACCGCACTTACCGCGCTGTAACAGGCCCATTACCGCATACCGCAAAATTGCGGTTTCCGCAGCCAGCGGTGACCGCAGTACCGCGCCCACCCCTAGTAGTAAGGGTCGATTCATGCTTCTATAGGTACTGACATTGGGACATTCGAGTAATTGGGTGAACGAACGGACGTCCGTCTAATGGTATAACGGCTCATTTATTTATTTAATCATACTTTCAGCCTGTGTTCGTTTGCTTATCAGCCGTATCAAGAGTACATAATAGGAAGAGTATGACACTTTTCCTATTATGCCTTAGGGCGTGCGTCCAATGCTGAGCGAGAAATAGCCCGTTTATGTACGGTTTTGAGGGAGGGGGGTAACTGAAGACCCCGTACTCAACTGAGGGGGGGTACCCTTCTTCAGTTGAGGGAGGTAACCCCCCTCATTTCAAGACACTGAGAAAGACCTTGCGCTACTCCCCCCTCAGTTCAGTACCCCGTCTTCAGTTGAAAAGGGAACCCCCCTAATTTCAAGATACTGATTTACTGAGAAAGACCTTGCGCTACCCACCCCCTCAGTTCAGTACCCCGTCTTCAGTTGAGGGGGTTACCCCCCACTCAGTTCAGCACATCGACGAAAGTGCTTCTCAGTGTCTTGAAATGAGGGGGGTCCCCCCCCTCAACTGAAGACGGGGTACTGAACTGAGGGGGGGTACCCCCCCTCAGTTGAGTGTGGGGTATTAACCTGAGGTGGGGGTACCCCCTCTCAGTTGAGGATGGGGTCTTCAGTTGAGGGGGGTAACCCGCCCCTCAAAACCGTACATAAAGGGTTATTTCGCGCTCCGCATTGGACGCACGCCTGAAGGCATAATAGGAAGAGTGTAATACTCTTCCTATGTACTCTTGGCCGTATGTACCTACCTTCATCCGAATTATCAAACACTTTCAGCATCGCAAACGGATGTACGGTCACAAGTGGGAATTATTTCTTAGTCAGTATGTCCCTATAGCCGTACATCCGTTCGTCACATTAAGCGTTTGCCCTACAAAGTATGCATTGAAAAAACGGATCAAACGCAAGCGCTTTGCTCGTTTTTCCTCTGTCCGTTTGTCCTTATGCTCTACTGACGTATGAAAATGAATCGACCCTAAGTAGGGTAATTGATTTCGACTATTTGATTCGAAGGATGTTTCACAACTAGCCTACTTTGGATCCCGCAACAAAGTCATAGTAAGCCTTTGTGGTAGCTTTCTGAACTATCGAATTGAATAATACAATATATGTGGATTGTGCCTGCTGAGCTACTAACAACCCAACGCTATCAGTTTTTACGTATATCTTACGTTAACGGTTGACGTGCTATAAGTGATTTTATTTATAAACTTGATTCTGTGAAACTCTTGGGAGCGCCAAGTGAAGCGAAAGTGCACCTTTTTACATACACATTTGGCTTGGGGCTGCATTTTACCCATTTGGGGCTGGTGCTGGATTTTACCCATTTGGGGCTGGCGCTGGATTTCACCCATTTGGGGCTGGGGCTGGGTTTTACCCAGTTGGGGGTAGATGTCGTGTGTAAGCGTGAACGGCGCACGAGATTTTATCCCCCCCGCCCCCGCCCCTGGCCGCTATTTGCGCTATTTAGTGTCCAACTCAAAAACGCACCCCCCCATCAACCCCCGCTATTTGCGCTATACACGCTACGACAAGTACCCCCTCCCCCCAAGTCCCCCCCGTCCCCAGGTTTTGTGGTTTTGGTTTGCATATTTTAGATATTATACTTGATCGACACGTATTTTTTAAATTTTTATCGCTTGACGATATGGGTCTCAGGACAGATTCCGTTGGCCAAGTAAGTGATAGGTATTTAATGATTTTGCTATCTATATACTTAGCTAATAGCTGCACTGAAACACTGTTTTACGAAGTGAGAAGCCTATTGCAATTCACCAATAGTTTTTCCGGAGATTCTCATCGAATGAGAGACACCTATGCGGAAAATAACTGTATGCAAAATAGCGACAAAATAGACAAATTTTGCAGTCAGTGTGCAAAAAAACAGTTTTACAACACAACCATGTTTGTCTAAAGCTTTGCAAACTTAGGAAAAATTAATGCATTATACAAAAATGTAGTTTACGGTACACTGCGCTGTGAAAAACGTACGGGCAGATTTTTCTGAGGTGAGACAAAATGTGGTAGGAGAATTTGTCCGAAAAGGTACGTAGATTTTAGTAGGATAGCTATGACGGGGGGCGGATTTTCCTGAAAAAGTATGCCCGAGGGCGGATGTTTTAGTGGCGGCGATCCATCAACCTATACATATTACATGCATATTTGCGACTATTCTCATTTTGCCTTACCGTATTTTAGCATGGACCTATAGTGACGGACAAAAAGCAACTGCTGAGTCCAATGGATAAGTCCCGGGTCATTCTGGTCGATCCGTCAGAAGTTTATCGACCAGAATTTAAGGATGCAGAGCAATATAGAGCGTTTGAGGTAGGTATTGGTACAAGCTCGGACTTTCTAGCCTTTGATTCTCGCCGGCCCACTGGTTGTGTAATATTTAGGGTATCGAGCTATCGTTTCACTTTTGATGCCGCTTCTTCAATGAAAAATACGCTATGATTAAAAGTACCGAAAACACAAGCCAGCTCTAACCAAATGTCAGGTTAAAGCCCGGTTCATACTTGTCCTTGAGGACTCATGGGCCATGGCCAGGGACTAGGGCAAACTTCTGGCCGCTGCTGTGAAAAATTGACATCTGTATTTTTACTAATTATTTGCATACGGTCTGGAAGTACTAACTACCAACCAAGTGCCAGTATCTTCATACGAAAAATAGTCTTACTTGGCCATGCTGTTTTTTCGGAATCGCATTGGGACAACACCATAAGGAGAAAAAAAATGACAAGTATGAACCGGACTTGCTTGCTTTAAGACTTGTCTTGCTTGTACCATTATATTTAACTGAACTTAGTAAAATCTTTTTAAAATACTCGTAAACCAATCCAGCAATCTTGTAAATACAACTAGTTTGCTGCAACCATAAAACAAGCAATCGGGTACACTAGAGTTCTTTCACTACTAACATTTCGCGGGCCGGGCCCGGGCCGGGCCGTATCTGTTACTCGCGGACCGGGCCGCGGGCCGGGTCGCGGGCCGAGCTTTATATAAATAAAACAAAACAGGAAAGCTAAAACCAGGCCAGCCAGTCCTATTACTCGCGTCCTGCACACACAATCCGGGCTGCGGGCCGGGATTGTGCCGGCTGAATTTTTGTGCCAATTTGCCAACGGCTGTAGGTATAAGTATGAATCGACTCTTAGACTGCAACAGATGCATACGGACATGACTAACACTATTCTGCATAATCGTATGCGCGCGTTTGGTGTAATATTTCACAAATGTGCATATATAGCAAGCAGCCTGAGCGGCAGTGACAAATATCAATATCAGCGGCCAGCGCAGCCCCGGCCCGCAGCCCGGTCCGAGGTCCGGCCCGCCGCCGGCCCGCAGCCCGGCCCGCGGGCCGGTGGAAATTGCAGGCCCACAATTTCGCGGGCCGGGCCGCGGGCCGGGCCATTTCATAACAATTGCGGGCCCGGCCCGTGCCACCGGCCCGCGAAGAACTCTAATTCTGACTACACTTATTATTTTTCCCAACTGTTCCGAATGTTCAAAAAGACAATGACTGAGTCTGGACAGTCACGTGATTGGCACGTGCGCACTGTCTGGAAAATTACAATTAAAAAATTTAAAAAATATAAAATCATAAAACTTGAATAAAACCACATTTTAGAGCTTTGCTAATGTGACAGTGACCACCATTAACGGTAGAATTGCCAAATAAGTTTTTAGCAAAAAAAAAGAGCAAACACTTGCCAAGCTGACTTTACACGTTAATCATATATGTTGAGCAACATGCAGGCCTAACTTTAACACTGCGCAGAGTTGGTTTAAACAAGCTCTTCTGCTGAGTATATAAGGAATGGTAGGTACAATGTGAAGCCTGAGTCCGAGTGTCAATATTTTTTTAGAGGAATATTAAACGCGGCCATTGTTTGCGGATAAAATGATATGCAAATCCCGATTTCTGCATACACTTACTGCTGAGTAGCGACTTGCTTTTAAAAATGTAATTTAACATTAAAAAAAGTGAGGTCTCACCGAGATTTGAACTCGGATCGCTGGATTCAGAGGCCACAGTGCTAACCATTACACTATGAGTCCACAGCAACGTCGAAGTTAACTTCGACTAATGTAGGTTCTATAAAAGTCAGCTGACATATAAAAGCAAAGTGTTCAAACATCAGGGAGAAGCTGCCATGCAAGGGTAATAGATTTTAAAACCACGACAAATATGAATCAAAATAAAATTTCATCAAACTATGTATAAGCACAGTGACATTGTTACGTAATACTTATAAACTACAATTATGCGCTAATGATCTCATTGATCAAGAGACTTTGGAGGGCAGGTAGCTGAGCGTGTAGCGCTGCTGCTTTCGGATCGGTTGACAAGAGTTCGATTCCTAAAAGTATTTTTGCGTTGCAATTTCATATTGCGAAACAACCAGCCAGTCTTCGCTTGAGCCATAGGTAGATATGTAGATTCGACCTACCTGCCAGCGCAGTGTAATTTAACACTGCGAAATCGACCTAGCCGTGGGAGCAAGAGAATCTGAATATAGTATGTACGCGACCCGAGGAAGCCGCGTAAAAAACAATCGTTCCTTCTCTAGAAGGAACAAAAATTTAAACCACACGAACAGAAGAAATTGGATAACAAGACATGACTATGTGATTCGGTTTCGATTTAAGTAGGTTTTACTAAATGTTGCCCCCATTGGCAGAAAAACATGCAGCCATAAACTAGGCCTATGATAAGCATAGGCTGCCCAGTGCCCGCACAGTACGTACAGTACTGTGCAAAAAAAAGTTCCCTCTTCGTCGGCGTACGACGAGCTTCGTCGTTCGCGAAAAGTGACGAACGTTGGCCGGAAAGTGACGAAGCAAAATTTTTGTGTTTACTGCGTGCGGAAGTCTATTAGAGTGTACAAATTGTGTCAATCATGATTTTTAGCTTCAGGGCACTCTAATAGACTTCCGCATGCAATAAACACAAAAATTTTGCTTCGTCACTTTCCGGCCAACGTTCGTCACTTTTCGCGAAGGTTCGTCACCTTTTGCCGACGAAGCGATTTGACGTTGACAAATTGTGTCAAACATGATTTTTAGCTTCAGGGCACTCTAATAGACTTGCGCACGCAGTAAACACAAAAAATTTGCTTCGTCACTTTCGGGCCAACGTTCGTCACTTTTCGCGAAGGTTCGTCACCTTTTGCCGACGAAGCGATTTGACGTTGACAAATTGTGTCAATCATGATTTTTAGCTTCAGGGCACTCTAATAGACTTCCGCATGCAATAAACACAAAAATTTTGCTTCGTCACTTTCCGGCCAACGTTCGTCACTTTTCGCGAACGACGAAGCTCGTCGTACGCCGACGAAGAGGGAACTTTTTTTTGCACAGTACTGTATGTATAGTAGAGCAGCCAAATGTGAACCACCTAAAATTTTTCACTCAAAGTGCTGACGCTTGGCTCAAGTTTTCTCAGAATTTAATTAAGAAAATCACCTAAAATTTCACTGCGATAATAACTGATAGTGAACGCAAGTTTTTGCAAAATTTCGTGCCACGATATTTATTTTAGGCCGAGTTCTGGGCCATCTAAATCGGAAAATTTGG
This sequence comes from Trissonchulus sp. WLG1_4, assembly GCA_030248245.1. Taxonomy (NCBI): domain Eukaryota; kingdom Metazoa; phylum Nematoda; class Enoplea; order Enoplida; family Ironidae; genus Trissonchulus; species Trissonchulus sp. WLG1_4. The sequence continues at coordinate 22,925 of JASANF010020449.1, read as the reverse complement.
ATTTGGTGCACATTTGGAGCCATGGCCAAAAGTGAACCGGCCATGCCCTTGACTGCACCAGTCCGCCTTTCAAGGCATTGACTAATGTACTTGCGTTTTTGATTTATGCATATTGTAGCAAAAGGTGTAAACTGCAAGTGTTCAAAAAATTTTAAAAATCAGTGTAGTGTATGATGAGAAATTGAATATACAAAAAAGGAGCAAGAATGACACCATAAAACCCTAATTCGGCATTTACTTGAAAGATGATATAAAAATTCTCAAAAACAGTCTTCACAGACATACGAATGATGCTCAGCAGCACTGTTGAAACTGTCTGTTACAAATTTTAAGTTTTTGAATGTGTTTTGTGGTCCAATTCGGGGCCCTAAACTGCACCAACAACAATTGATGCATGGGGACCAAAAGTGCACCAGTTTTGGAGACTGTAAAACTCTCAATGAGAGAACAAATTTTGTCTTGTTGTTCATTATAGAGTTGCTCCGTTATATAAACTGTGTTCACAAAAAAACCGATTGAAAATGATTCTGCATAGCTGTGTAATGACGATTATTAGTTTGGTGCAAAATTAGGCACCTGGTACAGTTTGGGATCCAGGGTGGTGCACATTAGGGCCAAACTCCAACACATTAGGTGCTTTACTAAAACAGCTTCTCATACGATTTGAGTGCAGCTTCAAGTTACAGAATTAGCATATTCGAAATCAGCGAAAAATTCTGAGTCTAGTACTGCCAAAAATGTACTACTTTTACGCTGAATCAGGATTTCCCGAAAACTGGTCATGGGTTTTGTCCGCTTGGACAACACCGTTTTTTCAGTTTGAAAACTTTCGTGTAGAAGTGTATATTCCTTCTTGCATGATATCTGCTGAAATTTTTGTCAATTATAGTGGTCAGACTCCTCTGTCGTTTGGTATAACTTTTTTGACGAGACTTGCATCGCAGTGAGAGTTACATGCATGTGAACACGCTAATGGTGCAAATTAGGGCTGGTTCACATTAAGCTTCTCTACTATATATAACTTACACACAAATTATGCATCAAAGTCATTCCAATTGTTCCGCCTCCAGGCGGAATAATAAAAAATAACGCGTTCAGTAACTATACTGTAATAAAAATGGCTAATGGAAACGGAACCGGAACCGATTTGCAATCGAACCCGATTCGAAAATTCGGAATCGATCCGCACACTATAATAGACATACAATGACGGAGTATGTGTGTAGTGTGTACACAAGCGTGTTAAGCCCAATTTACATTTTTGTAATCAATTGACAACTTCGACCTTCACCATCTATGTGCTGGATATATGTAAGTTGCCATTAACCTTTAGTCCGTTTTTACGGGGTAGGTCATTAGCAGCCGGATAATCGGCCCATTCCTACCCTTTTTGGTCCTATTATATTAAAGCTTATTGATGTTATCTTTTTTTGCTCCGAATTATTCATAATAACACTTTTGGGGATGATATGATTATGATTTTGCCATTTATTTTGTTTGCCTTGTTTTTGTTTTTTTTTGCTTTCTGTTTATCTGGACTAAATAAATTTCTAACTAACTAACTAACTAACTAAACAGCTGAGAGGACATCAGTAATGATTAATGTGCATATGCATTAATGATGCAGTAATTTAAGTTACGAAAGATTTGAACAAGAATCTACAACAATGAACAATATCTTTCTTTTGAGTTTTTAGGACTCCAAACACCCTTTGTACGAAAGAGTGCTTCAAACATACAAACGCATGCATACTTATCAAACAGTGGATTTTGTCAAACAAAAGGTGAGTACTGTGTGTTGGTGACTGGTGTGCATACATCGTTAGTACAAAATTTTTACGCGGCGGCCTCAGCCGCCGCGTATATACTATATTACAGCAGTATCGTTTACCACGTATCCGCTGCTTACTGTGTAAACTGCACAGTAAAAGTTGATAGGTACAGAGAATACACTAAAAGTGTGTGCGTGTGTGTTCGGGCTGCATGTTAATCTGCTATGTCTGCACGTAACGTTTAGGCATTAATCTGCAAGTCTGTCAAGTGCAGAAAAATTTTACATGCAATGGCAAGGCAATACGACGAAACGTGTTACGACAATGTTTCCCAGATTGTTAATAAGCGTGTCGGAACTTGAACAACTGACATCTAGAAACCATTTTGCGAATATGCCTTGGCATGATTATGCAATGGTGTTGCGTTATGACAGCACTGTCGGCGTCTACGTTGGTAGACACTGGCTTGGCACGCAACAAGCGGTTGCGATAATGCGGGGTTGAAAATGTATTCTAGACTTGAATTTATGAACGGTTTCTACATTAAGTCATTAGTCCTTAACTTTCTTAAATAAAAATGCAGCACAAAAGTAGCATCTTGTCTTGTCATTGTATGTGAGTGAAGGCCTTAAAATTTTTGCTGCCGCGTTTTATATTCGAAGAATATCCTCGGCATTTTCAGTATGTCATAACAAAGTCAAGGTATCTAAAATTAGTTTAACTTTACTCGCAAAACGTGCTTGTTGTTACGTAAAATTGCATTGCGACACAAGCTAGAAGGTACATTTGACATCGACTTATGTGTACGCTAAATTGTACAGACATAAGCCTGACATATTTTTGGACCCTGAAATGTGAAATAAATAATTTTACTTTTATTTGGGAAATTTAGAGAATTTTGACATCCCATGAGTTCAGACTTTTATCCCCGCTTTTTAGTTAAGTTTCTTCCAGTTAAAGCAATTTTACAATACAACTCATATTCCAAACTATGTTGGTGTGGGGTAAAATCATGATCTTATTGAGTCAAGCAATAGCCAGAAAAACTAATAGATGAAGAATTATATGCCTTTTTGCTTTTTTGGTATATTTTTACAAGGCGGGCTAACTTTAAAGGTCAATGTAAAAAATAGTTAATTTGTGTCTTCAGCGTGAACAGTGGCTCAAATTTAATCATGGAGAAGCAGACATCATGACAGCCCTTGAAAGTCTGTACAGCGTTGTTGACGAATCCGATCCAGATGTGAGTTTTTAAACTAAGAAACAGTGTCCAAACTAGAGCACAGAGAGTGTTTTTTACTTTTTTAAAATTTGGATTTTTATTTTTCAACTTTTAACTACTTATCTACGAAAACCAGAACGTTCGTACAACAATCAATCGCTGCTTTAGCGAGGAGTTTACAGAAAAACCGGAGGCGTTATTTGTAGTACCTTGATGGTATCATCGTGACATATATACCTAATTCCCCGCTTTTTTTCCTGTTGGGCCACAGCCCAACAGGTCTTTAATTTTGATTCTGGTATCTTTAACACAGTTCTAGCGTTAAAGTGTGTATGTGCGGAGTGTGTTTTACACATCTACTATCGTAGCTATGCAACTGTCACACTAAAATGCCATGTAGTTTCACTGTGTTGCTGAGATCGGGGCTGTTATTGAGAAGTAATTCGAAATGCAAAAGACTGCCAGCAAAAGACTGCCAAAAAGTGCCCAACTTAGAATCGAACCTACGGCCTCATGATTTAGAATCTATCAAACTAAGCACTCGACCACACAGATCAGTAGAGTCCCAAGACTTCATTAAAAGTATATATATAATTAATAGGATATTATTAATAGGATATAAATTATCCCAAGCAAATCGGCAACAATAAATATACTAATCAAGATCCAAAAACAGTTATATAACTCAGCACATGAATCCGTACTTGCAAAATAATAAAATTTGGGACTAATTCGCTCTTGGAAATTTTGTTCAATGTGGCCCAGGTCCTCCCACAGCGTTAAAATACTGGTACCTAACATATTCAACGACAACTAAACGATCTTTCTTTGTGGTCTCCGTGGCGCAGAGTACTAGCGCATTGGTTTCTTAACCAAAAGTTTGCTGGATCGAGCCCAGCCGGAGATAACTTTTTTAAATTTTACGCAATATTCGCTAAGTCGATTAGCTGTTAACTATTTGTAGCAATTACTTATTTTAAGTCTTGATCCCGTATCCATTGTGCACTTTGGTCAAATTTTGTTAAAATGGTTGCAAAAGAAGACGTTTTGTATGGAAGATAAATCAAGTAAATAAGTTAATGCTGTAGCTGGCCCAACAGGTTTACGATGGCCTCTGGCCAATGTGCTTAAAAATAAATTCTTGATGCTTACTGAATTCTTTTGCCGCAGATTGGGCTTGTTGCAAGAAAACCCCACTAAAACTCAAACCAGTAAAAATATTTCATCGAAAGTTGAAACACCTTGTTTTGTCATTAGTGGGCTTATTATATTCTGTCTTTTGCTGTGCTTTTGTTGTTTATGTATGTGTTTTGTTTAGTTTTACTTGGTTTATTTTCAACTTATTGTTTTGCACGCTAGTCATCAGTTTTTAGGTGGACATGCCGAATATAATGCATGCTTTTCAAACCGCGGAAGATATCCGAAAAAATCATCCAGAAGAAGATTGGCTTCAGCTGGCTGGTTTAATTCATGACCTTGGCAAAGTAAGACTATCGAGACAGCATTACGTAGCGGCATGGAATTTAACCCTGACTGTACAAAATTTCGCAGAATAGTTGTCTTAAAACTTATCTTGCACATTTGCATAACACACTCCAAAGAAATTGACTAGAAATCGTCAGTGGGACCTGTAATTCAGTTAGAATTACAGCTTTTTTAGTCATTGATTTTGGACTTTTGCACTTGACCTCATGAGCCGCTGTGAAATGCTCAGATTGACATAACTAAGTTCTGATAAAAGCACTATAAATGGGTAAATAGATTATGCTGATGATACCTAGGTAATCAAAAACCATGAGCAACAAAATACATAAAATCGTTCACTAAACATTAAATAATCATACTAAAGAAAAACCATAACCGTGAGAGATTTAGTGTTAGTTACTAAAAATAAATTGTGCTTGGAAAACTCAGTCACTCACATTTCAGTTGTCATGTGGTTAGACAACAAGATAGATTGATTGAGTTAAGCTATTACTGCATAAGTTAACGTTTATTTTACGTTAGGTAATGGCAGTTTGGGGCGAGGAACATTTTGCTGTCTGTGGAGACACCTTTGTGGTGGGATGCTTGCCTGGTGATTCGGTTGTTCATCGAAAAATTACATTCGATGAAAATCCGGATCTTAAAAATCCATTGTACAAGTATGTGCTTACTCTTACTGAGTTTCAAGGAAAGAATAACCTTCTGACAAACGTACCGTGAATATCAAATAAGCATTTGGGGTTTTTTTTGTCACGCCCATAAGGTGTTCGGGCACTATTTGGTGCTCAGATTCACCCCTTCCTTGTGGTGAAGTCATACCAGGCTGCGAGTAGTAACTTCAATACAAGAGTATTCCTAAGCTACCGAATGGGGGTAGTTAGTGTTTGTTACTTACTATATTCATAGTATTAGGGGTATTTAAGGATAAATTTAGGGCGAGTTCTGAGACCTGACTTCCGATCCCGCTAGCGGGGTTACCGCAAGCGGGGCACAGTCGTGAGTGTCCCAGTTAAGCACTTGGTATCTACTTTATCATGCATTTTAGAAGGAAGTTTTCCAAAATGAAACTGTGCTATGTATGTACATAAGATTACATAAGATTACAAAAATTATACATAAGATTACATAAATTGATTGAAAGTAACTGTAACTGGTTATTATTTATTATATTATGATATAGAAAAAACTGCTTGATTGGCAAACCAGTAACCCTGTTACTGTACACTGTACAGTGTACAGTGTACACAGGGTAGTAGAGGGCTTATTCACTAGTATTTACTTACACTAAATGCATAAGCCATAAAGAAAGGTAAATTTAGTCACATAAAAATAAAACAATAATGAAATTATTTTTAGCACCAAATATGGTATGTACAGCCCAAACTGCGGTTTATCCAACTTGCTAATGTCTTGGGGACACGATGAGTACTTATACCAAGTCTTGAAAAATCACCAACAGTGCAAACTGCCCGAAATTGCCTTGAACATTATTCGATTTCATTCCTTCTATCCATGGCACACCGGCGGGGACTACTGGCATTTGGCGAACGAGGATGACAAAGAGCTATGCTATTGGATCAAAGAATTCAAGTCTGTCAGCTTGTATTGTAGACACATTTTCAACTCAACTGTAATATAAAACGGTTAGCTTAAGTTTTGTGCTGAGCTTAAATTCTTTTGAATACAAGTGTTGGTGTTTCTAATGCCCGGTTCGTACTCGTCCTTGTCCTTGTCTCTATCGTTTTGTCCTTAAGCGATTTCAAGAAAACTTCCCGGTCAAATAAGCCAACTTTTCGCATGAATAGCTATAGTTGGTCTCATTCGCAGATCGTATGCAAAGAATCAGCCGAAAGGCTTGTATCAATTCCTCACAGCAGCTGACCAAAATTTGTCCTTGTCCCTGTCCCTGTGTCCTTAAGGACAAGTATGAACCATGCTTAAAAGTTACAGTGCGCGCGCAGCAAACGGTGATGCGATGCTCAACTAAGCTTAGCGTGTACACGGTTATACGCGTGTACACGGTTTGTACCGTGGAACCGTGTCCAGCCCTAGGTTAAACGCGCTTTGTGAATCCAAATAACATTATGAGCACAAATTGGCAAAAATTGGGAAGAAATGACGACGACCAGTGCCACCAGCCTGTTTTGCTTTGACGGTCTGGAGTGCTTCAGACAAAAACTAATTTGCACATTACTGAATGGTTGCTAAGCCATGCTATGCCAAGTACCGTGGGTCAGTCATCTTTCACATTTGAATCGCTCACAGATGTCTTTTTGCTGATAAGATGTAGGTAACACTGTGTATCTGGCCACCTGAAAAAGAAACTAATAGGAACTGCAGTAATGTCTACCACTTTCCATGCTTTTCGATATACCATATTGTATATGTTTTTAAAGTATAATATAATTGTTGCAGCAAATACGACTTGTATTCAAAATCCGACAATCCACCAGATATTGAAGCCTTGAAACCATACTATCAGAGTTTGGTGGATAAATATATTCCGGGAAAATTAAAGTTTTAAACGATTCGCATAAATTTGTGATTCAAACTTGTTTGTGTCAATTATAAGTACAACTTCGTTTAAATCGCCTGAATGAAAGTCAAGTTATGCCTAAACAGTTTGTGTTCGCTATTTTAAAAAAACAGTTTCATAAAGCATAAATCAGAAATAGGTAACGGAGCTACGTCATTTGAAACTACGTTTGAATTTCATGAATAAAAGTCATCTTATGTGCTAAACACATTATTTATGCCTGCTATATTTTGAAACAGTTTTGTAAATTATAAATCATAAATTACGAGACTATGATGACACATGCTATACAAAATGATCGCGGAATAAAGTCTAGACATCAAGACGTGTTTAAGAAATTACCTAAATATCCCATAAGAAATGAATTTTTAAATGTGATTTTGTTGTGATTTTGATGTTACATAAGTTGTGATATGGCAATAAACTAATTAATTCATTAGCTTACCTTAAAGTTGTTTCTTTATCTTTATTAAATTTAATTCACCATTTAAAATTAGGTTCAACAATTGAAATGCAAATAACAAGTCTGCAGCTGAAGCTGTACTGATCTCACACCGGATTGGGTAGCCAAAGAAGCCAAAAATTGGGTGGGGAGCATGAGCTATATTTAAGGTGTGGCTCCTGCTCATAATCTCCTGCAATCCCCCATACTGCATGCTAGCGTATTGGGTAGGTAGGGAGCAGGAGCCACATGAATCGGTTTCCTTAAAGTTTTAAAGTAAATTTTTAATTTTAATAATCTTTAATTTTAATTTTTAATTTTAATTAACATTTCAAATCATCAAATTGTATTTTTCATTTTTGCATTTTTAACATTACTAATTTTATCTGTTTGATTAAATTTTTTTATTATTCCAGTACTGTTTTTGTAGATTACGTAATGTGGTTAATACAACAAGCAGGCCCCAAAAGGGGGCAAGGTTCCTTCGCCGAGTTAAAATTCTGCTTATTTTACCCAAAAGATCTCAGCTTCTCCTTTAGGTACTTTTGTTTTTTCCATCTTCCATGTATAGAAACAGAAAGCAGTAATACCTGTGTAACTTTACTTGATTTAGTTATAGTGCTTGATAGGTGTTGAATTCAACAAATTTGTCGAAAACACATGCCATGTTGCCAAAAATATCCTATTGCATATTTTGACAAAGAAATGTTTTGACAAAACGATTTTTTCAAACAAAAGTTGCGTAATTTTTTTGCAAAAAAACAACACCTGGGGCCTGGGGGTCGAACCCGTGATGTAACCTGTAACAGATTTTGTCACTAGCGCTTTTGACCACTCGACCACTCCGCTTCGATGCGTAACGATGTTTGGTTATCAATATGTAGAAAGAAAGGACGAAAACAAACGTCAGTCTAGACAATCACGTGATTAGCATGTGGATCTAGTCAGAAAATTTACCAAACGATAAAATTTTAAATCACAAAATTCTACCAAAATGACAGCTTAATATATGTGCAAAAGTGTTGTTGACTATTATTTCATTAAAAATTGTATAAAAAACGACTTGTCTTTAAAAAAAGAGTTGTCGGATCCCATACTGACTTTACACGTTAACCATATGCGCTGAGCAACATGTGACTGCTACTTTTACACTACGCAGAGTTGATTTCAAAACAATAGTTCCTTCTCTAGAAGGAACAATAAAAACACGTGTGTGCCCGCAGACGTTTTCTGTAAATAAACAGATGCCAACTAGTGGCTGAAAACTGGTTAGGCGACATACGGTAGATTACGTATTTTAAGGAAATGGGCTGTAACTGAGGGATTGTCTTCAGATAGCTGTTGCACAACCAATAGCTCATTTTGCTTGCCATGACGTGATCGGGCGATCGCAAAATGGCATTTTTGATGAATATGATTAATATGTTGAAAAACACTAAAACACGAATTCACTAAAAAAACTTCACTTAAGTCTTGTTGGGGGGGTTTTTGTTTTTGGGTTTGGTTTGTTTGTGGGTGGGGTTTTGTGGTTTTTGTCAGGGTTGTGTGGGTGTGGAGGGTTGTTGGGGGAGGTAGCCATATTTTAGGAAGGTAGAAAGAGGAAAGAAAATGAAAGAGTGTGTGTAAGGGAAGGAAAATGAGAGGAGAGTAAAAGAAAAAGGAGAAGAATGGGGTTTCGGTAGTGTTGTGTGGCGGGTTATGGGATATAAATTAATTTTGGTTCCGGTTTTTGGTGTATTTTGTTATTTTTTTATTTCAATACTTTTACACGCACACATGTGTAGCACGTACGTACACATTCTACGTATGTGTAGCTGTCAGATAATAGAGAAGGGACGGATAAACTTTTGGCTTGACAAAAGTTGTTACTTGACCCGACAGGCTTGTGTTGTGGGTTTGTTTGTTTGTGTTTTTTTTTTTTTTTTTTTTTTTTTTTTTTTTTTTTTTTTTTTTTTTTTTTTTTTTTTTTTTTTGTTTGTTGTGTTTTTTTTTTTTTTTTTTGTTTTTTTTTTTTTGGTTTTTATTATTTATTTTTTTTTTTTATTTTTTTTTTTTATTTTGTTTTTTTTTAGTTATTGGTTGTTTTTTTATGTATTTTTGTTTTTTTTTTTTGTATTTTTTTTTTTTTTTATTTGTTTGTTTGTTTGTTTGTTTTTTTTTTTTTTTATTATTTTTTTTTTTTTTTTTTTTTTTTTTTTTTTTTTTTTTTTTCTTTATTATTTTTCTTTCTCTATATTCTATTTTTCTTTTTATATATTCTATTTTTTCTATATTTCTTCTATTTTTATATCTTTTTCAATCTATTAAAATTATATTTATATAATATTTTATTTATATCTCTCAACCCTTTTTATTTTTTTTTTTTTTATAAATATAAAAATATCAACTTTTCTTTGTTGAAAACCGAAAGAAAAATGAAATGAAAGAAAAAGCAAAGAAAAATTAATCATTTATAAGAAATTTGTTTTTGTTTTGTGGGGTTGTGGGTTGTTTTTTTTTTTTGTTTTGTTTTTTTTTTTTTTTTTTTTTTTTTTTTTTTTTTTTTTTTTTTTTTTTTTTTTTTTTTTTTTTTTTTTTTTTTTTTTTTTTTTTTTTTTTTTTTTTTTTTTTTTTTTTTTTTTTTTTTTTTTTTTTTTTTTTTTTTTTTTTTTTTTGTTTTTTTTTGTTTGTTTTTGTGTTTTTTTGGGGGGTGTGGGTGGGGTGGGGGGGGAAGAAAATGAAAAAAGAATTTTCCTGAAATAAATGTGTAGCTGTATTTCCATGAAACTCTATTTTTCTTGCTGTAAAAAGCTCAAAAATTTTCAAGCATTTTTTATGTGATAAGCACATCTAATTGAAATAAATTCAAGCCTGAACAACTTTTGATTTTACGATGTATGGTTATTTTTGCGCATTTTCAAAATAATTTCCAAAACACATATTTCAGGAGCGCCACCTTAAGGGGGCGCTCTAAGTAACATCCAATAATTCCATTTTTTTCTTGCTGTTCAATGTTTCTTGCTCAAGTGCGGCCAAGATAGACACCAGGCACGTCTTTTCGCAAAGTTTGAAACTTCTTGGAGCATTTTATTTTTATGACGACGTCAAAATTAAAATTTTGAAAATTTGTCTAATTTTGAAACGACGTAGCTCAGCGGTGCCTCAACCAAATTTAACAAACGATAGCTTAGATTGAAGACAATTATCTGGCCAAGGTGCGACTTTTGTCAAATTTTAGTTACTAGTAATAACAAATTTTTAGTTATTTTAATTTTTATCGAAAGTGACGGTTAAAAAGCCTGTCATATTGAGGCAAATCATAATAATTACAAGTCAAGAAGTTCGGCGCCTCTATATACATCTGCTCTAACAGTCTGCTAAGTTTCATGCGGATCGGTCTTCGCAGCTGACAGTAATATTGAAAAAATGAGCGCCATAGCCCAATTTCCGAAACCTGAAGTTTGCGTACACATACGTATTTTTCGAAAAATAGAGCTAATTTTTCCGTACTAAAATCTGTTGAGAAAAGTTTCAGAAGCCAAAAAGTAGCTAACGAAAAATTAATTTGAAAAATAGTGTACATTTGTCAATGTCGGTCAACGTATTTTAGAAATTTTTTTAGAAAGTTTTGCCTACACATACGACTTTTTAAAAAGTTACAACTAGCAATTCGCTATTCAAAACTGTTTCAAAAAGAACTAAAAACCATATAGCATTTTTTGGTATATCGATTTAAAATTTTTTCTAATAAAAAATTGGTTAAAAATTTAAGTATTTGACGTTATATACATCGAATGAAGGCTAGATTGATTTTGAATAACTTTTCTTCTTGAATTAACCAACGAAAACTTGACTGAAAAATTTTATCGCCCAAAGTCGGTTGTTCAGAGTGCCACCTTAAAAGCACGAAAAAATGTGGGGCTCAGTATTTTGTACAAGAGGTGGTTATAATGAGTGTATAATTAATTAATAATCAGTGCAACTAATTAAATGGAATGGTTAAATTATTAAATTAAAAGACCCAAATCATCTCAAATTAGTATTGATTGTGACAAATTCTAGTTAGCGAGTCGAAGAAGTTGTGCTTAAATACGACTGTGTGGTATGCAATACTAAAGTCTGACCAAAAAGTGTATGTATGGAACTTCATTGCTTCATAGGAGCTTAGTCATTTGAGGAAACCCCATAATGTATATATCATTCGAAAGCATTTTTGATGGAAATTTTTATAAAATTAAATTAAAAATGCTTTCGAATGATACATACAATATGGGGGTTTTCTCAAACGACTAAGCTGCTATGAAGCAATGAAGTTCCATACATACACTTTTTGGTCAGACTATAGTATATATTCAGACAATAGTTTTGCATTTTTGCATCTGACGTTCTAAATTCACATAGTCGACTGTAATCTACCTCTAAATCGGCCAGTATTCGTTTTTTAAAATCATCGTTTGGCATCAGGCTAAAAGCTATAAAACATGGGTGCAGGAATGTTGCCAGCCAGTGGGTGCCAGTGATGCTGATGAAAAATTTAAGATCAAGAACTTTTTAGCTCGCACTTCAGAATCACCACGACTTCATGATCCCCGGGCATCAGTTCGCATTTAGAACGAAGCAGGTCGTAGGCTGGGATAACATAGTGAAGAGTCGGTTGATTCGATGCTTCGAGACGCTCAAATAGCTGAAACGTGAAACTATAGCTTCTAAGGGTCCATTCCTTTACCGGATTAAACGGACTGGACTCATTTTAGTCCTAGGTTTTAGGAATGACATATTAGACTAAACGATAGAATAAGCTGGCAACTTAAGTAACCCATTAATCCGGTAAAAAAAGTGCTCTAGTGTAAAAACGGGTATATGAGCCGGGTCGACTCATGCTTGCAGATATTATTGATACGAATGGGAAATATAACTTGGACAAAAACTTTGAAGATAATTTGAACTTCTCTACAGTAATATAGAGCCTCATATTTCAAAAGCATGCTGGATCAGCCAAAAAATTGACATATTACACATTACAGATTCCTTAGCATTGATTCAAATGATTAATACTGCCACTAGTGTTAGAATTAGTACCTTACTAACTACTCCAATTATCAGAATCAGACTGGAGTTCAAATCCTTGTCGACTCCTGTGACCAAGCTAAGACGGCCTGGCCTCTGTCTTAATTTGTCAATCAGCTTGTCGTAACTATCCTCTACGCTTTGCGCCCGACGGTACATAGACGTCCGCCGTGTATTTCCAGCATGCTTTAACGTAGTTGGTGGCTGCTCCTGAATGCCTGATGTTGTCTTGACGTAGGCACATAGGTCACAAATTGCAGTTTCATATATTGCGGTCGCCGGGCAAGCTCTCTGAAATTGAAAACGTTATATTTACAGTTTTAACCACACATGGGCGTGGGGGGGATTGGGGGGGGGGTGTTTGCTCCCCCCCAGCCTGATGCCGCTCCCCCCCCCCAGATTTTTCAGCGAGAAAATGAGAAATATTTAAGTGAAAGTTAAGTCAACAAGAAGACTAACGTCATTTTACGTTTTAATCACATTACAATGAGACGATGCTAGACACAAAGCACAAAGTATGTTACAATTACCGCAGTGGCTAACTATACGTTTTTTTTGATCGTGAAGAAAAAAAGCTTGTTTTCGCCTCGGAATCAATCAAAACTCTGTTATTACTCGCAAAGCTTTTATGACATATTACTATTATCTATGCCATTAAGCAAGAAAACAAGCAAAAAAACTTCACGATCATAAATAAACTGTGTTTTATAAGGGTAGGTAGACAAATACTGTGTTTTATGGGTTTCTATAGAATATATTACTTCCTAGCATGTAACGTTTGTCCTTTTCTTCTCCCTCAAAAATATACACATCGTCTTCTTTGAGCAGCTTTTCTTTCTTTTGTAAACTTGGAAAATACTGTTCCGGTGAATCAGTAGGAATGTGGCCTACTGATAAACTTTATACTGACAAAATGCACTTGTTTCATGGGTATCTGCATTTTTAGTTTCTGTGCCCACGCGAGCGCCTTCATTTTTATTGTGCTTAGACCGAAATCCCGCTCGGCTCGGCAGAACCATGGTTTCTGTTTGTTTTTTTTCTTTGTTCTCCGTCCAGGAATAGCTTTGTCCGCAGCGAATAGAATGATCGGCTCCCCTTGTAAGAGAGAAAAAGAGAGAGATATTATATAAAAACTTTTTTTTTTGTGTGTGGGGAAGGAATTTATATTTTTTTGGGTTATTTCCGGAGTAATTTTCTTTTCGTAGAAGTAGTTGGATAAAAGAAGGAATAAGCTCTCTGCGGAAAGTAGTTTAATTCTGAATAGCTGAAGGAAAAAAGGGAGCCGACTTCCGATAGTTTTTTTATTTTATTTGTGTAGGTAAGAATAGATCAACCCCTTTATCTGACAAAATGAACTTGTTTATGGTATCTGCATTTTTGCACTCTCCATTCCTGTGTTTCAGAATTTCTGCACTTTGCTTCATTATACAGCTTCAGTTCTTCATTGGCTCCAATATTTTGTCGTTTAAGCATGTTTTCACGAAAACTACTGAAAAGTTGAGCTTTTCCAATTAGTACACCTTCAATTGCTTGGAGTTTTCTCGATAATACTTGAATACTGTTTAACACATCGTTGGAAAACGCCATGAACTGCACAAAGCTTCTGTCCTTCAAGTTGTGAATAACTCCTTTTGCTTCCTGGACTGCTTTGGTCTTAAACACTCCACCTTCATTGAGAATTACTGTTTCAAGATCAGTTATTAACAAACTGTAGGATTTACTTACTTTCAATACGGCTGCGTATTCAGATGCCATCCACCGGACGTGAAATATTTGAGAAAACTCATTTTTAAGTAAAGTAAAAGTACAAGTAAAGTACAGAGTAAATTTCGTCTAAAAAAGCAGCCGTTTCAGCCAAATGGGCTTTTCGAAGATGGCCCCTGTTATTATAAAATAAGTAAACGGAATTAATTACGCTTTCAAAAGACTTAAAATGTTGAAAAGCCTTCCAAGCTCGACCACATGCTAACTGCAGCCTGTGTGCTAGACAGTGAACGCCATAAACTGGCTTATTCGAAAATGTTCTCAACTTGGTAAGCAACCCCCTTTCTCGACCTATCATGACACTAGCCCCATTTGATCCAAAACCGACCAGATTATTTTTTATAAATTCTGCGAATTTGTATTCTTTCTCGATATTCTCCCTAAAAAAATCCATAAGCTTGTCAAAATACGTCTGCGCATCTTCTGAAGTCGTCAATTCAATTAGTTTGTAGAAGTTTTTGCATTACTTTCTGCGAAGACTGAATACGAGTGTCCGTAAATAAAAGATCTACCGCCGGTTGCACGGACTGGCTGCCTACGACATAAAACCGCCGGCGTTGTCCCACGAATTCTCGCAGATTTGCATAAAATGTTACTTCTGGTTTTCTACTTGATAATCCTTTGATAAGAAGAATTTTTAAGCCCGCGGAACTCGGTACACTGTCAGCGTCACAAATAAATTCAATTTCGATGAATTTTTTTTTGTCATGTCTTGGTGGATTGTCGCTATTAATTTCAGAAATAACCGGTTTACAGGTTGAGTACGCATTATTAAAAAGTGCTGTTGATATTAGTAATTGCAGCAAATATCTAACCATGCTGAACGTATAAAAACAGGGATACATGCACACGGCACTTGCTAGCAGCTTCACAGAAGCCTTTAAACAGAAAAAAATCAATAACCTTCTAAGCTAGGTAATACATTATTCAGCGAAAGGACCTAGCAGTAATCTTTTTGTTCTGCGTTGGTTTGGTTGCTTAACAACCTATAATAGCATAGCTATGGTAACAAAAACCAACCATACACGTATAGATTTGTGATCGTGCATGCTTTACATGTATTACGTACGTAACCAGAAGTTTCGTAACACTTTTTAAAATTCTAGAAAATTTTTGGCCGCTCCTTCCCCAGATTTTGACTGCTGCACACGTATGGTTTTAACCGTTGGAGGCCCCGTTCTTTCACTTTATTACTTTATTACTTTACATTACTAACTTAGACGCACACACACACAAGAAGACTAGGGGGTATTTGGGTCGGCACTCCCCCCTTTTCAGAGTCCCAAACAGCAGGAACATTTCCTCAATTCCCCACCCTACCCCTTTGATGGGCGAAAAAGTGCCCCAAAAATGAGCTAAAATTATAAAAATTACAAAAACAAAATAGAGAAAAACAAAACTAGGGCCCGCCCCTGACTGAAGGTACAGGTACAAGTGAGACAAGCATGTTTTTTGCACAGTAATGTACAGGTAAAAAAACCCCAGCATTATGAGTGTAGATTTATATAATTTTATATTATTAACTACAAAGTACAAACCAGTGTGGCCTTCCATGCGTCTTCAAAGCAGGTATGCAGTCAATGAGCAGCACAGTCAAAGCGACCATAATCAGTTTCACTAAAATGCAGCCACAACGTTGGATCCTTTATCCGTGGTAGCAACCAAATCTTTATCAGCCAAAAAATATTCCTGTAATAAAGAACTGTATTGTAAGACTTGGAGTCAATGATTAAAATGGATTAAATAGATTAGATTAAAACTTGAAACTTATCACATAAAACTTATGAACACACTCTATGAAAACTTATAACATTAACTAGGACAATTATTTTTAACACCTATTTATGTACAAAATTCTGTCAGTCCATTTTAACATCGAGTTTAACATCATTTTAACAGTAAGTTAGTAAGCAACTAAGTTTTAATCTAAACCGTTTAATCCATCTTATGGAATTTTTCAGATTTCACAAATTCACTATTCGCAAAAAACAGTTTAAAGATCAGTTGATTATAAACTAGTGAGTTATATGTCTACAGATTGAGTAGTCATCACGTGACAAAAGGGTTCATATGACAATAACAACGCTATTAATTAGGCGGTATGCAATACATTGATTTCTGTAAATTACGTAGCACGTAGTTTAGTAAATAGCATAGCTATGTAGCTAGTAGCGTACCTGTAGGGTGATTGGTAGTAGAGATCGAGTATTCACTGCTGTATGCGATTGGGTGCCAAAGTGACAAACAGCAATGAAGCAGCCACAATAACTGAAATCGCTATCAATCCAGAATGCATAAACGTCAAAATATGCATGTTTGACGTAATCATCCGTATATAAATCAAAGCAGAAAGAAACGGAAGATTTAGATGCCGGTTCCGATATCGAAGTTATATTTTGACTTTGTTATTATGTTATTATGTTTTGGCTAGTGCAGTCAAGCGCTTAATTTTACGTTCCACAGCTTTACTACCATCGCACATTTCCGAAACGTCGAATTTGCCGAGTTACCAAAAGTTGGAGATAAAAGGTTTTCATTTTTGACTGATCTCAAAGAGGGATTTCCCAGACACACAAACTTAGCTTGCTCAATTTTTAGCTTAGATTTTTCTGATTCAGAAATTCTAAATCATTTCACAGTTTACTACACTTGTGGCAGCTGCAGCTGATTGGCTGCAGGCGCCCGTGGTTTCATAAAGCACCTTGCACACTGATCCAGGAGGGTTTTGGTTCCTTAGCTCTTGCCAGTCGCAGGATCTTGGAACAAAAGGACCTGCTCAAAGTGAACACAAGCGCAACACCCTTTAACACAGACACCTCGCTCATATGTAAGCAAAAAATTGTCCCAAATAGAAGACTTGGCCTTTTTATTGCCACATAGTTTAATATTAGGAGCATTTTGTTTAATTTTATTATACAGCAGGTGCCTTATCCATTGCTAGGACAAAATTAACTATACAATAATCTTAGATCTCAGTAGTCATGACTAATCTCTGTCATGACTAGTGTAAATGTCAAGTTCTCATACGTATTTTTCAATTTTGCACACAGAACCCCCAGCAATTTTTTTCACACAATGTGACCAAGACGCACAGCAGATGTGAAAACTGGAGCTAAAGCAATTGCCAATTTTTTACAATGGTGTCAAAAATTTCTATTTCAGGTGTAAATACACGAATTATAGGCGTAATAAACGAAAAAATGTGTGTAAATTAACTGAAGCAGCAAAAAAATCAAAACCAGCAGTAAAAAACTAATGAAAATGTAGGAAAACACAATACAACAATATATAGCCCCAATGGGCAGGATTCACAAAGCGCGTTTAAACGCAGTCTAAAACGTAGGTCTAAGTTAAACATGATTCACAGAGATTGATATGATTAGTGTGTGTCATCTGATTTTTATGTTTTATTTCAATTAAAACCTTGTCTAACTTGAACGAACGTTTAGACCGATTCTAAACGTGATGCACAAGGCCCGTTTAGTCAAACGGCTCGTTTAAGGTGGCGCTCAGGGGAACCGACTTTGGCGTTTAATTTTTTTAGCGACATTGTTGACTATAATGTCTTGAAGGAAAGTTGTTCAGAATGAAAACAGCCTTCATTTGATGTGCATATGGTGATAAGAAAATTTTTTTAAATTTTTGGACAATTTTGTACCCGTAGCAAAAAATTTTTTGTTTCCATATAAAATGATTACTCATATCATTGAAATATGCGGTTTCTTAGCGTTAAATTAATGTATTAAACATAAGAATACGTTGAAGCTTTGCTGAGTTATTTAGCCGTGAAAATAGCAATTAGAAATTGAAAAACCTAACAAGCTGATAAATCTTCAAAAATGTCAATTTTTTGATTTAATTTCTTAAAAAATCTAGTATGGCTTTTGGTAACTTTTTCAACGGAAATATGCAGTCATAGGAAATATCTAAATTTTGAAAAAGTGAAACGTGTGGGCAAACCTTACATTTTTGCGTAGCGTAATCGACTACTTTTTTTTGACCTGGCTCCCCGCTGCCGATTGCGGTCGAGTTGAAAATTTGCACAATGAAAGAAAAAATATGAATTCAGACGTGAAAGTTTTTCGATTTTCAAATTTTGGCTCGCAGCACTATTTGTAGTCGCTCAAACACAACTGATTATAAAAAACGGTTTTTTGCAAAATAATAACTGAAAATCAAAAATCGAAGAGCAATCACGTCTAGATTTTTAAAAGATCCTTCTATCGATACCAAGATCGTCAAAATCGGTTAAAGTTTCATTGAGCTAGGTCAAAAACAATATTAGTATGAATAGGAAATTCGACAAGGTCATAAAATTTGACACATTCACATTAAAGTGCTGAACTGTATTCTAAATAGGTTTTTTTGATGTCTCTTTGATGTACAATTAAAGTGGTATTGCTATTTATTGCATGAGCTGAGCGCCGAACATGAGTTTTGTTGCTGAGCGCTACCTTAACAGAACTCTTTGATTTTATTCTTTTATAAATTTTCTTTGTGATTGTGCTTTAATGCGTACCGACAAAGGTATTAATTTAGGTAATAAAAAATTACTTTTTAATAAAAGTTAATTTATTAACTATAAACTGTTGCAAGCTAAAATAACAAAAATAAAACAACAGCATTAAGCGATAATAAAATAAGTATATAGTTGGTATGATTATGCTTAAAGCTCAACGCCTATTATTCTCATAAATAATTATTACTTCAGTAATTTTTGTAATTTTTTAATCATTTTTGTCAATTTAAGGTAATTAGGTAGTTGACTTTACTAACTTTAGAGCTTTATGAACTGCTATTAGGAACAACTGAATAAATAAACAGTATGGTAAATAAAATTTTTCTATTATAAAACTAGATCATCCACATTAACTATCATATGAACGTATACTAGCAGCTAAAGAGTGGAATAGACATGATAATGCACGATATAATTAGCCTATAAGGTGAATAAGGACTAATTAAAACTATAAAAGTCAAAAATGTCCAAAAATACTTAAGTGAAGTAATGAAAAAATACTAGGCTGACCTTAGACTAGCCAAAACGCTAGTCTGAATTTAACACTAGCGGGCGTTTAAGTTAAACGAATGTAATGTGAATACGTACCGCTGTACGTATACACGCATGAAAGTTGGCTTAGCGATGAGTCATGCTGTACAACTTTCATGCGTGTTTACCTCATTTGCATATTGCTCTTATCTAATTTGCATACGACTTTTTACGCTATATAAGCGCGCACTGTGCATGAATAATCTGTCTGTTTGTTTCGTCTGCTCTCTTCTCTGCCTTGTGTGCCTTGCCCCTGCCCTTTTATTAAACCCGTTCTTTTACCCTGTGTCCCGTGTCCCTTTTGCCGACTCATCCCGCTACAACGAACGTTTAACTTAGACTGAGCTCGTGAATCAGGAATAGAACATAATCAAATTTAGAACACGAAAATAGAACAAAATGTACACGCTAATCATATGCAGACTTAGACTGGGTTTAAACGTTCGTTTAGCTAGACTGCGTTTAAGGGGGTAGTGTCGCGAAAGCAGTTTTGCTCATAGGCTGTGAAAATAGAACTTTTTGTTTTGAAGTAGTACATTCAATGAAGCTACTCCAACGCTGTATGGTATCAAATAATTACTGCCAGACATCACACTATCAATATTAACAAATATCTTGGACCAATCGTCATTAGTAAGCCAGACATCACACAATAGGGACATAAAAGTTCGAAAAATCAAGCCAGATATCAGATTGGCCAGCTTGTGAAGTACACATAATGTGTGGACGCACAATGTTTTTGCGACAAATAAGAAAAAAGAAAATTGAAGGTTCGTTTTTCTTTTGATTTGAAAATAAGCGTCTACATTTTTCAGAATTTATCATTATTGCTGTTGCTATTTTACAGTTTAAGTACACCTTCACAGTTCAAACTAGTATTACTCCACAGCTGCTACAGGTATCTGCACTAAATTTTGTGTGCATAAACTACAACATATGTGCTGTTAGTCTGTGTAAAAAACTAAACAGAAAAATTGATAAATGTGACTAAAAAATGGAATGTGAATAGGTTTTTTTTTCGTCATTTTTCCGACTTTGAGACATTATTGCAAACTATATGCTGCACCAATTTTGCTGAAACTTGGCAAAATAATTTGCCTTTAGATAGATTTTTAAAATGTAGAAAGAACAATTTCTAACATTTTACTGAACAAGTTTTACAGTCGCGCAAAATCGACTGCTTTCGCGACACTACCCCCTTAAACGCAGTCTAAGACTTTGACTGGGTCTAAGTTAAACGCGCTTTGTGAATCCCACCCAATATGTATACGTATATATATTTATATATATTACCAAGAGTACATAATAGGGAAGAATTTACTAAGCAGTATTATAGACTAATTAGTGAAGCGTGGTTTAGGTATTTCTGCTAACGAAGTTTGATTTGATTCACTGTATGACCTTTCACCCTCAGCTTGTGTAGCGCTGTTACCGCCTCCACGGGCGCACGTAAGGGGCCATATAAGACTGAATATTTCCGTTGAAAAAGTTAACAAAAGCCGTACTCAATTTTTTAAGAAATTAAATCAAATATTCGACATTTTCGAAGATTTATCAGCTTTTTAGGTTTTTCATTTTTGATTTGCTATTTTCATGGCTGAATATCTCAGCAAAGCTTTAACGTATTCGTATGTTTAATACATCAATTGAAAGCTAAGAAACAACATATTTCAATGATATGAGTAATCATTTTATAATGAAACAAAACTTTTTATGCTACGGCTACAAATTTGTCAAAAAAATTAAAAATTTTTTTTTTATCACAATATGCACATCAAATGAAAGTTCTTTTCATTCTGAACAACCTTTTTTCAAGACATTATTGTCAAAAATGTCGCTGAAAAAAACTAAATGCCGAAGTCGGTTCCCCTGAGCGCCACCTTAAGGTGGCGCTTCTGAAATATAACTTTTCAAAAGACGTCAATCTGGGTCCAATTTTAGATGTGCAATAGTAAGCTGGTGTAAAAATATGCCCAAACACAAAATAAGAAGTTGATTGCTACAAGTTAGCATTCATTCTAGCCCATTCATTCTGGAGGATTTTGTAAGTGAGGGGTGTTGAGTTTAGGTCCGAGTCGGAAGCAGTGCCATGGCTGCGGGTGCGCCCCCTGACACTGCAGATGACACCCTAAAGCATGTCGAGAAATCGATTGACCGCCTTTTTACTTCCCCAATTCCTCAAACAATAGGATTCCAGTTGAAACCTCGCCCGTTCGACGGACAGGAGGATATTCGTGACTGGTTTGACGAATTCAAACGCGTCTCAGAGGCGAATGGCTGGGCGGAGGGTATGCAAAGGCAGATTCTGCCTGGGCTGATGAAGGGTAGAGGTGCCACTTTTTGGAACAGGTTACGGGAGGAGCAGATTGAGGTAGGTGTTTCATACACCCTGACACAACTTAGGCAGAAGTTTGAGTCAGAGTTTATTCTTGAAGGAGAAGCAAACACATACTGGAGGAGGCTGTCGGCTAGGTTCCTGAAAAAAGGGGAAAGTTCACTGGATTTATACCTAGCGACAGAGAGCATGATTCCTAAGGCCTTCCCTGAGGGAACATCTAAGGAACACCTCAACATCTTAAGGCGACATTTTATGAGTCAGGTAGGAGAACAATTGAGAGAAAAACTGCTGATTGCAAACACATTGACCGCAAAATATGCGCTATTAATGGCAATGCGAATCGAGACCCACTATGGGCAGTTTAGCAACAGTTCAATAGCGGCTTCGGAGCCTGTAGACATAGAACACGGACGTGGATTTTCCGCAATTTCTTTCACGGGGACGCGAGGGCTGCGAGAAACCGTCAAGGAAGATTCTAGTCAATCCAGCAGTCCGGCAGCGTCTATAGCCTCTCTTCAGGAAAACAGTACGCACCTTGCGCTACTACAATCTCTCGAGGCTCGCTTTGAAAAACCAGAAAGTACATTTCGGAACGCTGCGCAAAACCTAGGTCATAGTAGGCGACGTAAAATGAGCACAGAAAAGTGTCGCAATAGTAGTGGCACGGAACACAGAGCTAGCAAAGGTCAAACACCTGAGACTAAATTAAGGGGTCAGGAATCTGGGAAGGAACAGGACACGCAGATTAGAGATCCTTTGGAAGTGTGTCAGTTGAATTGTGACCCTTTATTGTCCACTACCAACACTAATGACAGTGTTCATGCCCTAGCTTACGTCAATGCCTACCTAGTCTCTCAACCAATCTCACTCCTTCTGTATTCGGGAGCCAACGTCAGTGTGATCAGCGACGAGGTACACCAACAGATTCTCGCACGTGAGAATCCGGACCAGTACAAGTTTTGTAAGTCCAATGTTTGTGTTAAAAATGTGATGGGCAGCCCAGTACCAATCGTCGGGATTCTGACTTGCCAAGTTCAGCTACGGTCTGTGAAAGTTAAACATAAATTTTATGTTGTTAAGCGGCGGACTCAGATGACGATAGCAGTGTTGACGACATAGAGATTGCTTATCGCCCCAGTTTGCAGTCTGAGGATACGGCGCGGTGCGTTACTCCTCTACTGCTGAGATTTCTGCTTTGAGAGCTGAGCGTAAAACTGATCCTGTCACTGCATCGAAATCCGATGAAGCAGCTATTTCCTTGGCGGACTGA
>JASANF010020448.1:0-43506 GCA_030248245.1 Trissonchulus sp. WLG1_4 | reverse complement strand
AAATTTTATTTTCAGTTAGGTATGCGCTTAACTGAAAATAAAAATCAGTTTTGACGCTTAACTGAAAATAAAATCAGTTTTGACGCGTAACTGAAAATAAAATCAGTTAACTGATTTAAATCAGTTTTTGGAGTACAAATCAGTTAAGTTATCAGTTAAAGTTAAGGCTCAAACTAATTTCAGTTAAAGTTAAAGTTAAAGTTAACCTCGAGAAATTAAATCAGTTAAGTTATCAGTTAACTTTAACTGATAACTTTTTTAAAAAAGTTATCAGTTATCAGTTAACTGAAACACCCCTACAGTTGACCTGGTGTTTGATTAAGGCTAAGGTTATATTATTTTGTGAGGGTTCAGATTTTCTGAAAGCCGAGACGGCGTTTTTCACAATTTTGTTTTTTCTGCCGTAAACAGTTGCGACGAACAGTGTTTAGTGCAAAGCACTGCTACATAGGTAGCTGGCCAACCTGTAGGTCAAAGTGTAAAGTGAACTGTGAATTACAATTTTAATTTTAGTATAAATGAAGATTTTAAAAGTACCTATGTACAAATAATGTAAGCTGAAATGTTTTCAATTGTTCAATCGTTTTAAATTAATTTTCATGTCGTGTCCGCGGCCCAATTCCAGGTAATTACTGTATTTCCATTTTCGAAATAAATTGGAAACTTCACCAGAGTTGAAAAGTCACAATTCCAATTCCTCAAGATCTTGTCTCGCCCAATCGGCTTCTTAACTCTGTCAGCTTGAAAATAGAAGCACGACATTCGATTACGTAAAGAACGAATTTAATTCCTTAAGGCTTATTCACACGAGGGCGCATTTTGCTCCATGGCGTACGCCATGGCGCATTGCATGGCGTGCGCTATGGCGCACGCCATCGCTCATCAGCGGCCGTATGGGCGGGCGCATGAGCGGGCGCACACGCACACTTGCATACTGCATTGTGAAAAAAGAATGCGCCCGCTCATGCGTCCGCTCGTGGGTCCGCTCATGCGCCCTCTCATGCGCCCTCGTGTGAATGGGCCTTTAAGGGTGGATTTCACAAAGGTGGTTTTATAAAACCATGATTTTACATACGTTTTCATATGATTAGCACATAATTTCGTTTCGAAATACGACCTGATTTGTTACGAATTTCGTAGATTTTCTTAAACCGTAGCTTTAGTGAAAACGTTTTTGCTGAAATTTGAACATAACAGAGACCTGCTGTGCTACAGGTTTGAGTTTTTAGATTTCAAAAGCAATTGATCAGACCAAGATCGTATATACCTTAATAGAGATAGATACTATTGGTGGAATGCGTATTAAAGCCAGTCTAACGTTAAAAAAACAGTCTAAGGCGATCGATTTCAGTAATTTAGAACATCGTAAACGTAGGTAGGTATATATTGCATAGGTTAGAATGTTGCCCTTAAGCCTAGTTCATACTAGTCCGGAAGTCTCCGTACTTGTCCGTGTCCGTGTCAGTGTCCGTGTCCGGAAGGATGTCCGTAGAATCTGTCCTTGTTCGTTTCCGTCAGCAACATTAGTTCATACTTCTACGGACTCTCAACGGACAGTGCGTACGCATATAAAATAGCGCCTATACACTCGCAGCGTACCAAGCGTGTGAGAATACAACTTTCAAAACATCAATAACAAGCAAAGCCCAATGCAAAATGGGCACGAAGTATGAAAGATATAATATCACTCCGTGAAACAAAATCTGCTGCGCAGCAAATACTTTAATCATGATAATAAGAAGTTTTACTTATTGCCAGTTGTCATCTGTGAGACTGCAAGTCACCAAACCAAGCAACTGTGCACCAAAATTAGTTAGTTTATAAAAAAGTTTTATTGATGTTTACAAAAATTGATAGTGCAAATTAACCCAATCATAGCTGTTTCAGCCCATGCCATTGTGAAAATTGAGTAAGTGAACAAATTGTGACAATCTGAAGATGTGAAAACAAAAACTGGCGGTGATTATTTCGATTATTTTGTTTATTTGAAAAATTAATGTCTATTTATACATGTACAATCAAATGTTGGCGAGACTTCAGCATGTTTTAAATTGCACCAATATTATAACTAAATTTCATCCAGACGTTTGTTCGATATGCAAATGAGCTTCAGTCAATTAAATTCTGTTGCACTATATTTTATGTGCGTTAATACATACCTGCACAACACCACAGCCACACAATGATCAGAACACTGAACAGACACACGTCGTGTACACATTCAGGTTCACAGATATCCGCACAATCACACAGATGACAACACGCAGAGACGCACACACATAACTCAATTAGTTACACCAAGAGTACATAATGGGAAGAGTATGACACTCTTCCCATCGGCCAGCTTGGCAGCGCGGTAGATGCGTTGCACAATAACGGCCACAAGGTTACCCAAATGAGTACCCTTACCCAAATGGGTACCTGGTACCCAAACGGGTCCTGCAGGTACCCAAATGGGTACCTCAGCGTTCTGATTGGGCTCTGCAGGGTACCCAAATGAGTACCCCTACCCAACTGGGTACCTGAGGTACCTAAATGGGTACCAGGTACCCAAATGGGTACCCCCTCATCAGCCAATCAGATTGCAGCAGCTTTTAGCTCCGCCTACGAGCAAGCTATCGTAATCCCACGTGCAGCGGTATATGTGACGTTGCGAGTAATGCTGTCTTTACATTTTTTAGCATTTTTCTGCGCCAAAGACTTATTATAAGACAAACAAAGTCTTGGTCTACTGATGGAACTTTACAAAATGATTTTAATTAACAAAGACGCAGCTGAAATGAGATATTCTTGAAAAATTGCACAAGAGGCAAAAAATGAGCATTTTGTACACGATTGTTTAAAAACATATATAATAGTTTTAACTAAGTGCCATCAGTTAACCAAGACTTTGTTTATGTCTTATAATATGTCGTTGGAGCAGAAAAATGCTAAAAAATGTAAAGACAGCATTACTCGCAACGTCACATATACCGCTGCACGTGGGATTACGGTAGCTTGCTCGTAGGCGGAGCTAAAGGCTGCTGCAATCTGATTGGCAGATGAGGGGGTACCCATTTGGGTACCTGGTACCCATTTAGGTACCTCAGGTACCCAGTTGGGTAGGGGTACTCATTTGGGTACCCTGCAGAGCCCAAGCAGAACGCTGGGGTACCCATTTGGGTACCTGCAGGACCCGTTTGGGTACCAGGTACCCATTTGGGTAGGGGCACTCATTTGGGTACCTTTTTGGCCGTTATTGTGCAACGCATCTACCGCGCTGCCAAGCTGGCCGATGGGAAGAGTGTCATACTCTTCCCATTATGTACTCTTGGTTACACGTTATTTTTCCGACACCTCATTCTAAAGAAGCCTGCTGCGCTGTGGCGCAGCAGGAAAAACGTTCTAATCCCACTAAAATGCAGCTACTGTCTACTGAGCTCATATTACGAAAAATTTAATAAAATTTGCAATCCGCGGAGGAATTTTATGTGTACGCAAACACACGTGACTAATAAAGCTTTTATTTGATTGGCTGGTTGCTTACGGACACAAACAAAAGTTGAACTGAATTCAACTTGTCTTCCGGACACCCGGACAGCCTTTACGGACACTACGGAGTACGGACATCCGGATAAGTGTGAATTAAACTACTCTACTTACACGGACACGGACTCGGACACGGACATCCCTTACGGACAACTATGAACCGAGCTTTTGACTGATTTGAGCAAGACTCAGAGTGCTTTCATGCATTCCGCCATATGTTTGTTTGTTTATTGAAATAATTGCAAACATAAAGTCCCTAAGAGGGACATACTATGTATGTATGTTAGTAAACATCAAGATAACTTGTATAAAAATTTAATATACAGTCAATAAAAAACGACAAAAATTAATACGTATTTTTGATCAGACTAAAATTGACGTATTTCTGACATTCGCCAGATTTCGAGCTCGATTTGACACTTATTCTGATGATGTTCTCACGTTCTTGAATACTTTTTGAGAAATAAGAAAATATAAAGAATTTGAACTTCGAATTAGAATTTATAATAATTTTCTGGAATACAAGTTCTTGAACGCTATTAGTGACAAAAATTCGCTAGATACAACTGAAAAAAGAGCGTAGCTGTATAACTGGATATGTAACAGAATCGTAATTTGTTCATTAAATAAACTAGAAATGTAATAAAAAGTTGGTAATGTTTTGTCCATTTGTTAAGTTAGTGAATTGAAAAATGCCTTTCAACTGTATTTATTTAGTCAGGGACCTTTTAGTTTTTAACCTTGTATGTACATTTGTCGTCGAATGAGTGTTCCTTTTTTTAAATGTGTATTTTTGCTTTTATTCATTTCTGAATGCTCCGTTATTTTCGAAATGTGTAACTTTTTTAGATTTTTTATTATTATTCCTTATTTCATATTTCTGCTTAGTTGGAGCTAGCTTTTAGGGTTAATCGTCAAACTTAGGTTTTTGTCAATAATACTGCACGTGACTTTTTTCGGTTACAGCTACGGGCAAGGCAAGGCCAGTTTTTTTGAAATGCCAGTTTTTGCACCTAGAATTATCCTCAAATAAAGCTCCGGGCTTGAATAAAGCCCCAGCCTTGCATAAAACCCCAGGTGTTCAAGTGTAACATTTAGGTAATTTTAATGACTGTCAGCTACTGATTCAAGAAATAGTTGGAATATAATCAATAGTCTTCATACTGATCTAACACTAATCCTATGGGTTGGCCTGCAAAACTTCAGTTTCGTCGCAACTGTTATACTGTAGCAGAAACAAAAATTCTGAGAAAGGCCCCCATCAGAAAACTGATGAAAAAATAAAGCCGCATACGTTAATAAATATCCAGCCTCGAATAAAGCCCCAGTTAAGGCGTTGACAAAACAATAATGCATCTGGGGCTTTATTCGAGGTAATAACTACGGTAAATGTACATTAACATACACACATTACAATCTTATCCAAACTGGTATCACACACATAAACAAAAAACTCAAATTGGTACTACAGAAACTGTCAAAATAAATGTGCTACTTTGTCGTGGGCTGTACTAATCACATGAATCAAAGAAAAATAATTTCAGTTTACGTACTTAGATGTAATTAATTAAAGCACCCCCTATATTCTTTAATTCTTCTAGCTCCTATTATTCATGATTTCGTAGTTCCGCTGGGCTCTTATTTCCTGTTTATCGTCTGTTCATGATTCTTTGTCATTCTCTCGCAGAAAATTGAAACCATTTGGATATATATATCTTAAGGCGGTTTTATTTTTGTTGAAATGTTATGATTCGGGGGTCATCCCCTGGTCGAGGCAGGTCTTCTCGCACTCCTACAGACATATATATCTTCAAAATTTATTCCTATTCACATTTTATAAACGCAGATTTAAGCCAAGACACGCGTTTCTTCATTTATATTTGGCAGTTTTCGAGACTTCGCAGCGCTCTGTGTAGCGCCCTTGAGTTCAGAAATTACTAGAAAGGCTGCCAGCGTTTCGCTGGCTCGCTGTTTAGCTCACAGCGTAGTAAAATCGTGACTCAGCACACGAAATGTGAATATGAATACGTGCATCTAAAACATGAAGTTATTCACATTTTAGCGCCCAAATTCAAGCAGTTTATTTAATAATTTAAATAGTTTCATATATTTTTCATTCGGAATTTTAATGGGAAGCTATTTCTAGGCCGATCGGCGTTTGCCGAAAATATATATTCTCATATGGTGTGACTGGCTTAGAGTCAGTGTGAGCTGGGGAAGACGACGGAAACAGGGGGGTGGCGCCGATGCACTGAAACGGGGTTAGGTAGTTAGAGCCTCGCACGCCGACTGAGCCTAGGAATAGCTTCCCCATGAGCTTAGGGACTGAATTGAGTTAGGTTTTTACTAGTTTTCCTCTTTTTGTTATATTTGTTATTTTGGCCTCCAATAAAATTTATTAATTTGGAAGTTTTTGTGTTGTCTTCAATTTTGTTGTGTGTCGGGTGTTTTTGGTTGGGCTTTGCAGCTATTTTGGAGATTCCACTCGTGGACCCCGAACCTGAGTGATGGCCGTAATCTTAGTTCTAGGCGATTTGTGACGGTTCCCAGCCGTTAGACCACGTTCTGCTCGGGCTCGGGCGCACGGTCACTTTTGCCCTCGTGTCCATCGCCTTTAGGCCTAAATTCCAAGAGCCCCGCAGTTCGTGGTTTAACAGAAATACAATCCCAAAATATATCCGGAAAAAAGGTTGTTTTATCTTTAAAAAAGAACTGTCTTACTTCCTGTTGTCTGTCTCTTTGTTTTGTGTGTCTCGTATCTCATCATCTTGTTAACGTTACGTTTTAATTGACTAAACTTAATGATTAATGGTAATAGAAAAGCTAACAATAAAGAAAAAATATAAAAAAATTTATTTGTGTAATTGGAAATTTGTTTGAAATGGTCAATTATTGCTTCTGCCTAGGAATGTAACCGGCTGCATTTCAAGGGGACTGGGTCCGATAGCGAACTAGTTTACAATCCGTAATATGTTGCATTGGGTTTACGGCAATTCCTTGATTTTAAACTAGCAGCCAGTGTGAGCGTCGTCTTACTACTACTTCCTACCCAATTAACACAATCTACAGGAACCAGTAAACCAGTTTATTAATTCTGCACCATCGACACAATTGCAACCACTGTCTAAATCTACGTCTATGCTTTATTCAAATGGGGTGAGGGCCTCCAACTCAAAACCAGTCCAGCCTCCAGCGTCAAGTCCACTTTCAGTCCTGCCTATTTTCCGACGTAGTCCAGTCCGGCTAAGTCCAATAAGTCTCAATCCAAGTAGTCCTAGTTTAGTCTAACCCGACTACTGGTCTACCCGACTACTACCCAACTGGTCCAATCCGAGGAGTGCCGCGAAGCAAACTCTGCGCGGGTTTATACAGTACTGCGCGTAAAATAGTTCCCTGTTTGCCGGCGTACGACAAGCTTCATCCTTCGCGAAAAGTGACGAAGCTTCGAGAAAAGTGACGAAGCTTCGAGAAAAGTGACGAACAAAAAATTTCAATTTTTCACTTTTTTACATTGAAAATGTGTTTTGGACGACTTTTTGAAAAAAAATGTTGTTCGTCACTTTCCGGCCAACCTTGGTCACTGTTCACGACGAATGAAGCTCGTCGTACGCCGACGAACAGGAAACTTTTTTTGCACAGTACTGTATAGGCAGCGAATGACGTCATACGTCTGGCACGGTCAAAGTAACAGTAGTTAGCAGTTTCAAACTTTTAAATGTCAAATCCCTTTTTTGCTCATTTGAAATTTTAAAGGTCAATGCCAAATTCTAAGTAACGGCCAATTGCACCAACTTATTCTCGAGCTATTCTTATTCTCGAGCTATTCCAGCATAGTTATTCGCGAGGATTTATTCTCTAACTTTTCTCCTGCACCATTAGAGAATTTAGCTCGAGAATAACTATTCTCGAGAATAGCTGGAGAATAACGTATTCTCCAGCTGGCCAATAAAAATATGGCTGCATTATTGTTATCGAATCACAGCCTAGCAGACAGCCAATTAAGTTTGAGAATAAGCCTACATAGCAGATGTCATGAGAGCAGATTTGTTTCTCGTCCGCTCACTGAAAATACGTCGACTTGAGCCAAGTCAGTAACCGGATGGCGAACGAAACCTTAAAGCGTGCATTTTCAAACTTTTTTGTTTTGTTATTTTTAAGCTAAATAGACATTATATTAGCCTAACAAACATGAATAAGTTAAAAATTTTGGAAATTGGATATTTTTTAAAAGTTATTAGCTTATTCTTCAGCTTTTCCTAGTTTAGATCAGGAATAACTTGCACATTACAGGAGAATAGCTGGAGAATAAACTATTCTTAACTTTGGTTAGTGCAGTAATGTTCGTTATTCTTCAGCTATTCCTGAGCTATTCCATAACTATTTTTGAGCTATTATCCAACTTCAAGAGTAACTATTCTCGAGCTTAAATCTTGGTGCAATGAAAATTTATTTTATTCCCGAGCTATTCTCGAGCTATTCGTAATCTTGAGCTATTCCTATTCCTATTCTTTATTGGTGCAATCCGGTGTAAATGTGAAAACTTGTGACGAAATTATCTCCATGACTAGTGGCCGGTAATAGAAATTTCAACTGAAAATGTATTTTAAGTAGCTGCGAAAAAACCAAAATACATAAATGTGAAAGTATAATAAATGGAAACCAGAGTAGCCATTTACAAAATATAGTGACTTCTTTAATTAGATTTCAGAAGCGATTTTTTGTTAAACATTTTTGCTTCTGTCAGTGGGTTTTTCTTATTTTTTATTACGTGTTTTTTCCTGTTGCGCCACAGCGCAACAGGTACTTTATACTTGGTTTGTATAGAATTTGCAGAATCTGTGCATAAAGAGACTTCCCTGTTATTTTGTGCAGGTAGGTCGAATTTCTAGTGTTATATAACACTGGAAGGCTTGCCCTAACACTGGAACCTGTGTAATTTCCTACGTTAACAATAGAAAGACAGGTAGGCTGCTCGATGTTGGCTAACGAGAAGACGCAAGTTGAAGAACAGCACCTGAAAATTGGCAGAATGCAAAAGTTGACAACCGGTGGGGTTTCGAACCCCCAAACTTCCGACTTGCAGTCAGATGCTCAATAAATGCTAACGCACTACCACCTGAGCCAACCGGTCTTGACTATTGAAGATCTTAGTTTTACAAATGTCAAAACAGAAAACCGAAATGATTAACTATTTGTTAGTTGCTTCTTCCTTACTGCTATTTTGTAAATTTTTATGTAAAACAGTGCGATTTACATGACGTGTCAATAGTAGAAAGACGGTACACGTATGCTGAGACTTTGGTTTAACTTACTCGTTTTCAAAGTCTTGTATGGTGTGTATCTCGGTGGTCTAGCGGTATGATTCTCGCTTTGGGTGCGAGAGGTCTCTGGTTCGACTCCCCGATCATCTTTGATTTTTATGTGTTTCTAAATCAAACTTTTGCGAAAAATAGTTTAACTTGATCTTTCCTATCTAGAAACTTTCAACGGTCTACTTTTGGACATTCATACCTTCTTTATTATTTTTCAGTTTTTTCAAATTTATATTTCAAATGAGTTTTTGATGAATACGGGCCGAATTACGTTGTCGGGTCGTTCAAGTTCATGTAATCCTATAACCCGTAACCTTTAATTTTTATGAGTTGCAAACATGGCGCTAAACATCAAAACAAAAGTTCAGCATTAGTTGTAGCAAAGTGTTGTAGCTACACTTGAGACAAACTATTAATTTTTCTAAAATGTTTTGATATTATTATGGCTTGAATTCAAAGCAATCTTGCGGCTATTTTCAATTTTAATAATAACAAGAGTACATAATAGGGAAGAGTATGACACTCTTCCCTGTCCTAGCTAATCGGCCCGGACGATGCTCCGGCCGAAATAGCGCTTTTACGCCTTGATTTCAGGGGGGGTACCCCCCCCTCGAATCAAGACATGTCTTGATTTCAGGGGGGGACCCCCCCCTCAAAATCGGGAAGTGTCTTGATTTCAGGGGGGGGTACCGCCCCCTCGTTTCAGCAGACTGCCAGCTCGAAATCGGTGGTGTCTTGATTTCAGGGGGGGGGTACCCCCCCCTGGTTTCAGCACACTGCCACGGTGATGTCTTGATTTCAGGGGGGGGGTACCCCCCCCTCGTTTCAGCACGTTACCAGCTCACCATAGATTTCATGCTGGCAGTGTGCTGAAACGAGGGGGGGGGTACCCCCCCCCGGAAAATCAAGACACCACCGAATTTGCGCTGGCAGTGTGCTGAAACGAGGGGGGGGGGGGTCCCCCCTGAAATCCAGACACTTCCCGGATTTGAGGGGGGGGGTCCCCCCCTGAAATCAAGACATGTCTTGATTCGAGGGGGGGGTACCCCCCCCCTGAAATCAAGGCGTAAAAGGGCTATTTCGGCCGGAGCATCGTCCGGGCCGATTAGCTAGGATAGGGAAGAGTGTCATACTCTTTTGCCCAAAGCTACGCCTCCTATAAAGCAAAAATATGAGCTCAGAAAACTAAACTAAAGCAGAAAATCGACTGCAGTTTGGGACTTTGTGTACGGGGATGACTTGAAACTTGGCGTTTATTACAATTACCGACGTGAACTGGTCACTGCACAAGATTAGTTAAAACAATGTGACTAGTTCAGGCAGTGTCATATTCTTTCAATGATGCACTCTTGGAATTATTAAAAGTTACTTTTGTTTGCGGTTAGATTTTACTGCGCAACAGGTCTAATGTTGTCAAACGTTCACCCTGCTAGTGCTCACTCACTGGATTACTTTTGCAGTAAGCTTCTGCTTGTTCCTGTTGTGCCACAGCACAACAGGTCTTTAATTTTGATTTTGGCGGGATAACACTAACTTGTGCAAGAATTGCGTCTGTCTGCATGTTTAACATCAGCTCGTGTGTGTATGTGAGTGTGTCACCTAGATTTACAGTGTATTTGTCGCTTTATTCTGTGCAGCTTCCCTTAAGTTAATCGACTGTATTCTGCTTCAAGAACGAAATGTCAGCGTTACATACATAGGTAAAAAGGAAATATTCAAAAAGGAGCTGCAGGAGTGGAGTCGAACCATAAACCTTCCGTTTACGGAGCGGACGCCCTACGAATTGAGCTATCCAGCCACATACAAACAGTTGCTGCCAAGCGGATTCAACTAAAATGTAAAAAGTTGCTGATTGTCAGTCTGACTGAACATAAAAAACGAGCTTCAGCTTCAATTTAAGCACAATAAAATTAAATTCAAGTCTATAATCTCATGCGTTTAAGCACCTTGGGTGCTTACCATTTACCAACAAATTCCGTGTTGCTAAAGGTGTGTCTCTTGAAACAGTGATGGCGAATTAGTTAGCGTGACCAGCCACGAACGGCTCAGCTCGACCATATCTCGGTAACGAATTAAGTAAGATTCTCAATGTTTTTGTTTGAGTGAGTGTATTTTTATTTGTAATTGTCAGTTTACGTACATTTTGAACAAATAATTTTGTTGGCAGCATCTTATACTACATTTCTTTCGAACTGTAGTCATTTGATGGTCATGAAAGAATGAATACGCTTCTCACTAATTAAAACAACTTGTTCCTGCATAATTTGTATGTAGCAATATAATAAAACTACTTCAGATTTTGGCAAAAACAACTTATTGTAAGATAAAAAAACGCTTTGAAATTTTGCATACACATTTTACAATAAAATAATTATCTGCTGCACAGTGCACAACAGGTTTTAACTGACCTGCTGGTCAGCTTACTTAAGGTGGTAGTAACGATTTCGACGATTTCTTACATTAGAAATTAAAGAAATCTTTTTTTTCGAAGCGAATAGTAAACTAGTCTAAAAGTAACCATAATTTTATGAAACTAGATCAAAATATACACAAATAAAATTCTATTCAGTTCAAAATGTACAAGATAAGACTAGCTACCACGTTGGCTTACTGTTTAGTAAGCCAATTTAGTAGCTAGCCTCAAACTAAGAATTTTGACAAATAAAAAAAAACCAACATCACAATTTTAGTCTAGTTTTCAAAAATTATTGCGGTTTTGCTGTGAGTTTCAAAATTGCGACAAAAACGTGCTTCAAAGTTATATCGTCGAAATCGTTACTACCACCTTAAACGTAATTCTTAATACTTACTGAAGATTTTGCCGCAGATTGGGCTTGTTTGCGTTTTTGTTTAAGTGTGGGTCACCGGCTTAGGTTTGGAAACTTTCGACATGTTTGTTTACACAGTTTCTAAAAGTTTTTATTTTGGTATGAACAGAACTTTAAGTTTTAAGTTTAAACCGTTTCTAGACCTGTTTTCAATGTCGGATTAGTTTTATTAGACTTTGAATTCGACACTCTTACTTTTTTGTGTTTATTGTATACAGTTACAGAATACAGGGTGGACTTTACAAAGGTGGTTTACGTACATTTTCATATGATTTGACCGTAAATTCATTGCGAAACATTATTGCGTGATTCGTTACGATTTTTTTACGATTATTCCTAAGCCCTACACACGGCAAGGCTCTGTTTCATCAGAGATATACTGTGATATATCAGATACATCAGAACAGAGATATACTGTGCAGCACGTTTGGAATTTTAACTGAACGAAAACGAAGATTCAGGAAAACCGACAAAAATTCAAATCAGGCACAATGTACTTCGTAATAATATCAGTTGCAAATCATGTAAAGCATACGTAAAACGATGGTTTTGCATAACGATCTATGTCAATTCAGCTAATCTAATCACGTTAATAGAAACTTGTGAACAGTATCTGAGTGTTTCCGTGTGTCACCTCTTTCCAACCAGAGTGATGTATTGAAGCATATTTTTGATTTACACCAAACGGAGTCTGCTAAACAGCTGAAATTTAATTGAATAATTTACGGGGTAGGCTGTCGAAGTGTCTACCATTTTCAGTTTTTTTGCTTTTTTTACCGTTGTGTATGTCTGTGCATTTCAATTTGCGCTAACCATTTCACAAAAACTCCAAGTGTCGATTGTAATGAACAGTTTTATTGCCTAAAGTTTGATCAAAAAATGCTGTACCCTGAGACAAAACGAAAAGAGCAATTTCATTGGGAAAAGAACGATTTGCAAGCATCAAGAGTACAGCGAGTTGTCACAAAACTTAGGCCACCTATTTTGTCTCAAGGCTCAGCAATTTCTGGTCAGGCTTCAGTTTGGGACTACACTTGTCCGTAAGTAATCCGTAATTCGTAAGTAGGTATGTATGTATATGTCCGTAAACCAGTTACAGACAAACTGTTGCAAATGCACTCGTGATTTTTGGCACTTTTTTAGTGTCTTGTGGGCTACTCACACCAAAAATAGACCGTTAAGAACTATTAATTTTTATGTAACAGCTGAATAACTTTTTGCTTATTGGCAGAGGAGGACTTAAAATTAAAAGGTGTATGTGCGCCGCCGCAGCAGTTAACATTAGTGTAGCTTGAGCTTAGAAGTTAAACCAACAGTTTATCGTGGTCGGTTTGGGGTTGGGGTTCCGGGACCACCCAAGATTTTGAATTTTGGTACGAGGGCAAGCACAATTAGAGCCATGGTACAAGAACAAGCTGAATTTTTTTAAATAGGCTCTGAAATATGGGCATTTCTGTCGAATTTGTCGAATATTTTTACCTAAAATCTGGCCAAATTTTTAAAAAATCGCTAATTTTTACGCTAAAACACGCTAAACATAGTTTATTTTTATGCTAAACCACAGTATTTTTTGACACTGACTTGGTACAGGGCAGCCAAAAATTCGTTGCAGGAGCAGGATCCCCCAGAATATACTCCCGTGTTAACGTGTGGAAATTGGGAGCCCATTTAAACAGTTGAAAACTGAGTTGCTAAGAGTTTAAACTCAAGTTCAGACTTGAGTTATGTATTTTATTCAGCTTAGTGACTTCCCTGTCTGTGAACTTTTATCTAAACTTTTGTTGCAAAGTCAAGGTAGTGAGTAATCGTGACTCAAAAACCTGGTGCCGGCTCCGCCCCCTTAATATGTGCGTTGACTAGAACACTAGAAGTAAGTCAGAATCACTGAAACTGAAGCAATCAAATTATCAGTCCATTTTTGAAGATCACTGGCGTCAAAACTTTTTTATCACTCACTGAATTTCATAATTATGCCTGAATAGCATACCTTTGTTCCGCAAAAATTAGAATTTGCCTGACTGGTAGCTTTGCCATTTGAACTGTTAAGTTGAATAGGATTTAATTAAAATGTTTTTATAATAAAGGATTATTTATTATAAAATAATGGCATTATGTAAATTTATAGTTTTCATTTTAACGCTAGCTTCGGTTCATTGTTGAACCGTTAGGACTGTAGGCGTCCGAGTTCCGGGGGGGTTCGAAATTTGAATCCTGTTTCATAATGAGTCATCCCGGAATACGTTCAAGAACTTGACTAAGACTACACTTATGCACATTATGTATTTAGCTTAAATCTGTAACAAGCTTGTCAGCAGACACTGTTAAAGTAGCAGAATTTCGTGAATTTTTGCATTTTTCATGTTTTGCTTGAAAAATTGACAGTTTAATTTCAACTAACTTTATACTTTGCACCAACATAGACAGCAACAGGGTGAGTTTTGATGCTAAGTTTGGTGCATTTATAAAATGCAGAAAAGACGTTACGGACCTTCAAATATGAATTTTTTCGAATTTTGGAAAATTTACAAAATTGTGAATCTAATTATTCCACGCAATACGCTGAATTAAAACAAATAAAAAAATAGACACATCAGAAATTGTCTAAAAAACATGTAAAATAACGCATGAAAAGATGGCAACATGGAGACTTGAGATTTAGTCCACGGAAGTACATTGTTACAAAATTTTGCGAGTGAATTTGATGTAAAGTAAAAATTAAGCTAACAAAATTTTTGAAATTTTGGGATAAGGTAGACAAATATGTGTGCCAGTTTATTCCCCATTTTAAACAAAATCCTTCTAGTTAGGTGTCAAGTTTTGCGGACTTTTGTGTAATGTACTATAGTTCAAAAAGAAATGTTATTACATAAACGTGACGTAATCTCAAAAAGCAAAACGCGGAAGGAAAGTTTTGGCATCTAAATTGAAGGTTTTTGACATGCCCGTGTGTCATTTTTTAAATTTTTTTTAAGAAACGGCCGTTTTGACTAGCTACCTACTACCTACCTACTTTGGCTTAGCTAAACATAACATTTACAAAAAATTGTCGTAACTGGCTGAAAAATATTTTCTGCGAAAATTGAAAATAACTGTTTCAAGCTATTTTAGCAAGCATTCATCCCAGTATACTTTATAGGTTTCTAAATTAATATGCGTACCATTATTCTTGATTGAAAATTAATCGTAAGTTGTCAAGTTTTACCAAACTGTCGAAAACGTTCTACCACCTTAAAGTGGTAGTGATGCTGAAGCAGTTTTGCTTATAGGTTGCAAAAAGAGGGATTTTTGTTCTTACGCGGCCCCCGGGGGTCGCGTATATGCTACATAATATATTCAGATTCTCTGAATCTTATGCAATTTTAGGTAGGTCAAATTTCTAGTGTTAAATCAACATTGTAAGGGCAAGTAGGTCGCTTTTCACAGCCTACTCAACTTCTGCAACGTTCAATCCACGAAACGCAAAATACATCGGTGGTGAGGATTTGAAGCCTCGACCTTCCGGTTGACAACCAGATGCTCTACTAACCGGGCTAACCACCGCTGGATGCGGATGCAGATAAATTTCCTAGGTAATTGCAGCAGTTAATAAAGTTTTACCATTGGTTAGTGTCATATTTTTATTTCGTCCTCTGCTAATATTTTTATTTCATTACCTGTCATTTTTTATCGCCTATGACAAAAACTGAACTTTTTTGACTGATTTTTCAAAAGAAGACCTGAACTTATCTCATTTTTAATCATTGACAAAATTAGAAGGTAAGATTAGCTACTGCGTAGCTTTATCGTTTCGAGTTTTAAGCACGTGGTAGCTCGTCTTACCTACCTTTGAAATTTTACATGAACGGTTTTCTTGTTCACCACGTTGCATTTTTTATCAAAAATTATATACATACCTTTAAATAAATTAGCTATCAAGTGATTATTTGTAACAACCACAACAACAACAACATATAATAAAAACATTAGATTGTTGTCAAAGGCGGCATTATAAACACAGAATTAACATAATGGAAGCTGACCTTATTTGCATAGCAATGTTGACTTTTGTGTAGCTTTATATTATATGAATTAGCTTACAGGTGAACTCTGAACAAGTTATTACTTCAAGTATATACCTGGCTTGGCTTACGAGTAAGGGTTACTTTATGTTCACAGCCCTTTTCCCCTAAAAACTGGCACTATAGTGTCACATTTCATGATTTTTCGAGTTTATTCCTTGCCTAATTTTTTGTTTAAAATCTCCAACCGAACTGTATACAAAGATGCCCAATCTGCACCGAAACCTTCATTTCTGCATTTCAGCAGAATAAAAACCTGCTATGCTGCAGGTTTGAAATTTCAACTGAGCAAAAACCATGGTTTTAGAAAATTTACGAAATTCGTAACGTATCGGGCGATAATTCGTAATGAAACTATGTGCAAATCATATGAAAACGTACGTAAAACCATGGTTTTTAAAAACCATCGTGGTGAAATCCGCCCTTAGTGTTAGCCACAAGATATCTAATAAAACCACCATTCACTCAATTTTCTGCTAAAAATGACTGCAATAAAAATGAATGCAATAAGTATGTAGGTAAAAACGCTTACAGTGAAGCTAGAGTCACCTTCAGCTTCATGAAGTCGAACGGTCCCCAAATGAGAATGAAGCTGGCTTCTTGATTTTACAATAGTACTGTGAAGACCATTGTGCACAACCAAAACAAGAATCCGTTTCAACTAAGAGTTAACGTTCAAACATCCTGCAGAATATATCAGTGCGTCATTCTCAATTTTTGTGCATTTTTGGAGTTCACGAGAACAAGAGCCTACTCTCAGCAAATTTTTTCTGTTTGTATTTTTAACCAGAACCTCTCACACCGTTTTGTTTATATAGAGATCAAGTTATATCTAAAAAATCATCACGTGGGTGGCTAGCCATTTCAGAGCGGCAGTGTTCTTTTGTCTGACTATTGAGGTTTTAATTTTGAGTTTCCGACGTTTCAGACAAGTCAAAGTTTTTTGTTTCATTCTTAGTTGCTTTGTTGTTGGAAAAAAGCAGGTACTTTATGATTGTTTAAGTACTAAAGCTAAAAAGAACAAAGAACAAGAACAAGAACAAGGCTCATTTTTTCTACAGAACAAAAATCAACTCATTGTTTTACAGGGGTTTTTTGAAATTCCAGGTTACTCCACTTTCACCATGGCTACATTTTTTTCCTGATCAAAAAGACATTAGTACACTCCTTCTCTCTCTGTTATCCTAAGTAACTTGACTATGACAGCCAATTCATTTTTCTAGACAAAAACCCTCACGTGGGCGTGTTGGGTTTCTTTTAATTGGTGCCACCAAGAGTACATAATAGAGACGTATTGTGCTCCTGCTGCTGAGCCACAGTCATATGTCTTAAGGCTACCCCACAATCCAAGCACTGGTGGTAACTCGTCAAATGCTTTCACTGTGGTCCAATTAGCAATGGCGTCATTGGTATGAAGTTTTGGTTAATTGAGTTAGCGAGAGGAAACACTGGCAGTTCTATCATGTGTTTTAGATCCGTGTTTGTCGGGACAGTTTGTGATAAATTTGCTGTTTTCGAGTGCCTGCCCAAATTGCCATCATGTTGCTACAGGAAATCACACTATTTCTTACTCTGATATTGGTCATTGCGTGCTCAGGTGGGTCAAAGTGGGCGTGTAAACTGAGTAGCTCAGTAGAACTTATTTGAAACTCAATGCAACTGGAAGCCGTAGTTTATGCGCGTTTTGTCCGTATGAAAATGATCGTTAGCTATAGCCAACAAACTGTTAAGCACAAACTGTAATCTTTTGGACATTATGAAAAGTGAGACTTGTTAGAATCTTGTTCTATGCTTTTTAATGCAACTGGCTTCTTTTTTCGACTGGGAGGAACAAGGAAAGAATGTGTCTGACTTAGTGACTATCTTATGTATGAATGTGATACCATAATGCTTATAATTATGCATGTACGATTATTACACTGTCTTTGGACCGCACCAAATCAGTTTAGCTGCGGACTAGCTTAAACAATGCTTAAATTTCTTAAAGTCCACTGCACCAATAATGAGTAGCGTAGTTGGCGCTTAAAATTTAGTTAAAACTAAGGCCTAGCCGCGGCTCAGTTCGGATTTAACTAAATAGATTTAACTGGAGCTCAAGCTCAAGTTAGACTTTTTGTAGATGCGAAATTAATTGATAACATAAACATTAATACGACCACTAATCAAGCATTTACATATTTGTTACATATTTGTCTACTATATGCTAATTATTCTTAACTATTCTAATTTAAGGATCGATGCTAAACAAAGAACGATGCACAGCCGATGAGCGACTAGAACGCCCCTGCAGCTGTTGTAAGGCTGACTGTTGGTACGAGATCGTCGGCAGCGAAACCAAAAAGAACGGCGGCGACATTTTATCGGAAGAGACGGACGTTTTACTCACTTTGCAAAAGATTCACATTTGCGCCAAGCAAGAGTGCGAATTGGAATGTTTTGCAGCACGACGACTTAAATTTGCATTTTTGCCACCTCACAGTGACTCGTTGTTGCAATGATAAAAATGTGAATAATCATGTGTTGCTTGTAATGTCATCTGTAATGTAAAGTTTGGGTTATAAGCAATTAGCACAAGTGAAGTGGATCTTACTTGTAGTTGTATACTGTAGCTTTACTTCACTTTATTTTAGGAAGTGTTGCTATCGAAGTGTATATAAGTCTTTAATCCTGTAAATAAAGCCCGGTTCAAACGTGTCCGTAAGGGCTGTCCGTGTCTGAGTCCGTGACCGTAAGAGTAGTTTGATTCGCGGTTGTCTTGATGTCCTTAAGAATTGTCCGTGAGTGTCCGTTGGGCTGTCCGAGTGTCAAGTTCAATTCAGCTACTACTGAGCAGGACATATTGGCGCTATTTTGTGTGCATACGCATTGTCCGTATAGTGTCCGTAGAAGTATGAATCAATGCTGCTTACGGACACGGACACAAACAAATGTTACGGACCTTGCGGACACGGACACAGACAACTGCGGACACTTCCGGACTAGTATAAACTAGACTTGACCCAATCAACTTGTGCCGAGGAGTCTGGGCTAGGGATGGGACCCGTTTCACCGAAACTGGTTGGAACTGGAAGTCGGAAACGGAACCGGCATTCTATAACCGGAACTAAATTGAAACCTGTCGCACGTCTAGTCTGGACCATACAAGGGCTCACAACCGGAAATTTGCTTGACTTTTTTTTACCCCATAACAGGGTAATTTTTTTATAAAGTTTCGTAATCCTTTACGATTTAGTATGACTTGACTTCTATATAGTGTTTATATGCCCATACACTTGGGTTAAATTTTTGTTATCACGCTGTTTTATACAGGTAAAGTCTGCCATATAGGCCAGAGTTGGATGCGGGGCGGATTTTCCCTGCCCCGCCCCGCCCAGCCCCGCAGCTTTTCGTTGCCAACTGGAACAATAGTAGTTT
This sequence comes from Trissonchulus sp. WLG1_4, assembly GCA_030248245.1. Taxonomy (NCBI): domain Eukaryota; kingdom Metazoa; phylum Nematoda; class Enoplea; order Enoplida; family Ironidae; genus Trissonchulus; species Trissonchulus sp. WLG1_4. The sequence continues at coordinate 24,366 of JASANF010020448.1, read as the reverse complement.
TTAGCAGAAAAGTTTTCGCCAAGTCGTTCAATCAATCTTTTACTCATTCAAATTGAGTTAGGGGCATAAGTGGCGCAGATTATTAATCTCAAATCTAGGTAGCACACATCAGTAGTCAGAAGCGATACTAAAATTTTCAACAGGGGTCGAATTCCGGAACTTTTTTCTTCAGCAGTCAGCTTATATACATGCTGCAGCTTACGCGCGTCGAAGGGCGTAGCCCCCAGAAGCCAAAATTTGTAGCACTTTTTACGCGGCCCGCGTACATATATACTACATTCAGATTTTGATAGTCCTACGTTAATTTGGGTAGGTGGAAGTTCTAGTGTTAATTAACACTAGAAGGGCAAGTACCTCGCTGCTCTGCTTTGCTCTCTGCACGCACCATATAGCAGCAAGCTCAGTTCTCAATGTATGCAGAACAACCGCAAACAAAAGGTGCAGCTCCAGGGTGGAATCGAACCACCGATATTCTGATCCGAAATCAGATGCTCAGTAAAGGCGCGCAGCACTTACCAACTGAGCCAACCGGGCTAACGTTTCTCGTTGATTAAACAATGAGTTTCAGGAGCAATGAAACAGTTGTATAAAAGTGCGCAAGCCTAACAAGAAATGTCCTGCAAAAGTATAATAGCTTAAGATTGAAAAACAATTGCCTAAATTACCTATATATTGCAGAAAATGTAATACTAAAGCGTTCAACTATGTATACTGTTCATGATTTTCTGACAAACGCATGCAGAACTTTCAATAGTGAAAGTTGACATCATCTGACCAGAGGTCTCATTGTGTATCGGTGAGCACTTTGGATTCGTAATCCATGGATCCGAGTTCGAATCTCGGTGAGGCCAGTCTTTATATTAAAACTAACTTCATCTTTTTAAAAGACCTTCATCTTTTTAAAACCTCAACTTCAATTAAGTTTTTGACTTCCGAACGTGTTTACTGTTACAATTTACCACATTTTGATGTTGGAAAAACTTTGGAGCTACTCAGTAGTGCATGTGTGCAGAATTTGGGAGTTGAATCATTTTACCCACAATAAAGTGGCCGCGTTTAATATTTCCGCTGGAATATTGACACTCCGACCTCGCAATCTAATCCTTTCTCACACTGCAGAAGAGCTTGTTGAAGATGTGGTTCATATCGCAAAATGCGATTTCGTTCAATTCGCCAACAAAAACTAATTATTTCTTGGGAAGGGCAACTTTCAGAAGTCAATGTTTTCCCTAATGTCTATATTCTATCCCATGTTCTTTATAAGTATCTAAAAAGTGATAAAAGTGTGAGTGTCCATCTGCATAAATCAATCAGCATAATTGCATTAATTATAGTGCTTCACCACATGCCTAAGTTACATATTACCGAGGTACATTAGCAAAGACAAACTTCTTTATTAGGTATAAATAGGTAATACTGTGAAGTGCAGGGGTTTGGGCGGGGGCGGCAGCCAGAAGAAAAAAAACGAACATTTTTAAAATCTAACCAAGAAAACATGCGGACAAATTGCATTTTTGCTCAAACGCAGCGTGCTTGGCCACCACTAGCATGACACTCCCCCTAAAGCCCTCGTCGGTAAATGATTAAGAAACAACACTTTCGCACTGAGGTACATACATAACACTTAAGCTTCGACCTCCACCATTAAATACTCAAGCTTTTATTAACAAAAGTCAAGCATAAACGTGTTCGCAATTTTGCCATCTGAACGGACATATGGCTTAGAAATTGGTCAAATTATAGCTTGAATATTTTACTGCTTCAGTAGTACAGAAAACACGACAAATTCAACAAGCTGCCCCTAAAAGGGACAGGGTTTTTTTCCGGAGATGATGATAAAAATGTAAAAAACGGTGTAATATACCTGGAACCCAAAACCATAACTTAATGCAATCTATAACTGTCTACGGCTTTTTACAGCCGTTGCAATGAGACGTTAATTAGGAGACAAACCTCAACGCCATGAAGCTAATAGTGATAAACAGAGAAGTTCAAACAGTAGCCCAGATAAACCAGTACGATCCGTACACGAACAAAAAGGACGACCAGGTAGCGGGAGCTGAGAAATGCTAGTAAAACCGGGACCCCAGACACAACAGCACTACAATAATTTTGAACAAAACAGTTCGAATAGGAGCCCAGGCAAAACAACACGACCGGGAGCCCAGACAAAATAGTACGAACCGATGCTCAGACAAAACTGAAAACAGTTCGACCCAAAACACAGACAAACACCTAATTTCTAAGTCTTTACATATTAATACAGTACCGATCAGAATTACCTATGATGCTGCAGACAGCATCACTGATGGAGGAAAAGCGTCACTGACTGCAGTCACTGCATTGACGTCACAGGTTTAATAAAATCGACAGTTTTATATGGCATATGGAATTTCATTAAGTGACTCCGGAGTCAGAGTCAGTGACTCCGGAATCGCGCTCACATTAGTCATCATTCCCTTTATGCACGTTGTGTCAGTATATACGTACGTATACTATACGTTAAGTGTCCAGTTTAGCTGTTGACTAATGTGAGCGTGATTCCGGAACCGGAGTCATTTGATGATAATCGAATTATTAACGTTAAGAGTTAACGTCATTTTCAAGCACCCCTGTGTCTGACCCAATACTGCAACTTCCGTATATATTGATATCCTTATATAAATTGAGTTTCGTTGATTACTAATGTGAGCGTGATTCCGGAGTCAGTAACTCTGACTGTAATTTAATAGAAATTTCCAATTTACTGGCCCTGTGACGTCAATGCAATGACTGCAGTCAGTGACGCTATGGCTCGATCAGTGATGCTGACTGCAGCATTATAGTTAATTTTGATCGGAACTGAAGATCGAGCAATTTCTTGCGCAGTCGCTTGCAGACTGAGTTGTCTGATGATACAAAACTAATTTGCATATCAGTGGTCAATTTCTGCTGATCATCCAATCAAAAACAATCTAGGGCCTTTTCCTTTACCAGATTAAACGGACTGGACTTATTTTAGTCCGAGGTTTTAGAATGACAAATCGGACTAAACGGACTAAACGAGTTAAAATAAGTCTGTGGCTTAATTTTAGTCTGACCCCATTTCAAAACTATGTACCTCCGGACTGGACTAAATGGACTTAACCTGCCCGCTTAACATTAGCGTGCATAGTTAAGTCCGTTTAGTCCGATTATAAAGCAGCGCGCTAGAAGTTAAGTCTGTTTAATCCGGAGGTTTTGGAATGGCATTTTTGAGCTTAATTTTTAAACCGTTTAGTCCGATTATAATTAACCCTTTAATCCAGTAAAGGAATAGGCCCCTAGTCTAAAAGGCCTGTCTATGTCTGCCCACATGCGACAAAAAATAAACCAGTTGTCTGGGGGCTCGGAAAACATACTAATCATAGGCTAGGCTAAAACACTTGTAAGTATTCTTGTTATCGGACCAAAACCGATAACAAAGGTTCCTTCTCTAGAAGGAACAAAAAGTAAGTTGGTAGAGCACAAAGTTCCACATCCCCGCGGGGCAAGACATTGGACATACATCCCCGCCCTTGTCCAACTCTGCTATACATAGGTATGACACAATCATTAGAGATATCATTAAACTAAACACTGCTTTAGTTTCAAGAAGCTTACAGCACAAGCAGTTCAGCGCAACATTTTAAACTTATTAAAAAGTAACGAAACAGAAACCTAACAAACTTTGCAGTTTTTCAGTTTAGGACTTTTCGCACATAGTATAAATTTCAAATTATAATGACCCCCTTCAAGTTTTTCCAGCCAACAACATAATATAGTGTATGGTTAAATATAGTATGGTATTATGGTATGATGGTAATAAAAATATGTTTAACTTTTATAACTTACGTGGGCTAGAATGACGTATGTTAATTGCATTTAGCTTATAAATTAGCCATAAAAATGATATTAACTTAGTTTGTTCACACTGAGTATATTGCGAACATGTTCGGGGGTAATAATGTTTACGCTCTTTAGAAAATTTTTTATCAATTTTACTCCCATTCGATTAATATTTTTTGTTCGCTATTTAAACTCTGCAGTTTTGAGATGAAACCACATTTTGTGATACGTGTCTGCACTATTCTCATTAAAACTATGTTTTGAGAACCATGTGGTAAGTACGTTAAGTTTCTATTGTGTGGCTGTTCAAAAATTTGGTGTTACTTTGATTAACTGAATTAACTAGAATAGCTTGACATAAACTTTTACGGAATGCAAGAAGGCAGTCTCTAGAAACTACCACCTTAATAGGGTAATGTCGTTTTCGTGGTTTTTGACATTTCAGTGTAATTTTTGCGCCCACAGAATTCAAGCTAAAAACGGACTACGGCTTCGAAACTTTAACCACATTATCTTTAGGAAAATATCCCCACCCGTTTTTTTCCTTTTCTAAAAATAGTTTGTAGAGTCGGTGTTATGGGCTTTTGAAAATTTTAGAGAAAAGTCAAATTACGTGATTTTTGCACAAAAATGTCATGTTCTCAACGTAGAAACGACTTATCTACTATATCAAAAAAACGGGTGGGGATGTTATGTCAGTGCATAACTGCAAAAAGTTTAGTAGTTGTTGGCTGATCTTGAGTTTCATAACTGTGGCGCAAAAATTAGTCAAAAAAACCGCTGATGGGGTGTATTCAAATGATAGCAGCAGTAAAATTGCAAAAGATAATCCGCTTTTAAATATAGTATTTTAAAGCTAGAAGGTGTAAAAAAAATGTAAAAAAGACCGCTCTAGTTTCTGTTGAGGTTAAGTGCAGTTATGGTAGTTTAAAAAAACACCTAAAAACGCAATTACCCCCTTAAATGCATAAATAAACTTTGAATGCATAAAGGCAATCTTAAGAAACTAAGTTCAGACTATGTCTGAGTCCTTAGATTGACTCTTCAGAGACTTACGTGCCTGAACACCCTTTAGAATTCGTATGTAATACGTGTACAATTTTTCATTACGATGTTTTAAAATTACTAATCATCATGCATAAAAAACGTCAGTCTTAGGTCTGTCTTGGTTTTCCATTGAAAATTAAGACATGCCCTTCAGCTAGTCTAAGGCTAGTCTAAGCCTTATTCCACTTTCTAAAAATGTTTCGAAAAATTTTAACGTTATCAATGTTTTAAAAAATAATATGCATGTTCTCGAACTGTTTCAACGTATTTTAACATGTTTTTTTGTGAAATGAGAAAACCGGAAAAAATAAAGCTATCGGTAGCTAAAGTTATTAAGTTGTAGCTTTATTGCTCAATGTTTGCGCTTTTTTGTCCAAGTTCAAAATTTGTGTTTTGTGTTTTGTGCTTTTCGTCTTGTGTTTTCAGACAAAAATGTTGTGTTTTCGAATCATGTGCAACATTTGTGTTTTGTGCTTTTCAGAGTGCTTTTGTGTTTTTGTGTTTTTGTGCTCAGCACTCTCCAGTTTATATTCAAAAGCACATGAGCACAAAACACACGTCACGTGTTCAAATTAATCGAATCGAAAAATCTAATTAAACTGTCAAATATATTCCAATGAGCCCTTTTTTAAAAAATATTTGTAGATTATTGAGTTATTACTTATTACTTATTGAGTCTGACGTTGTCATTATTCATTTCTATTTAATTAGCCTGACGTCATATTTTTGGAAATTTTAGTTAAAAGTTTGTTCATTAATTATTTATTTTAAAAAATATATATAACTATAAAACTCGAAAAAACTCAATAAAGTGTGAAATTCTGAGAAAAGAAAAATTTTCGTCAATCTACACTACATAGTATTTTAGGAAAAAAATTTGTAAGAACAAGGGGCAATTTTGATTGGCTAAACACAAAAACACTTTTTCCTGTCGGCATCGCAATGCCGACAGGTCTTTACGCTGCTTCTTGCAGCGTACTTTGCGTGCGTTTTGACATCTTTTGTGATTTAATGACCAATATACTATTAAGAACATCTCTTATTGCAAATTTATCAATTTACAACTTGAATTTACTAGGCCTAAATTTCTAGCAAGCAGACGTTTGCAGCTGGATATATGTTTGATTTTATAAGCGTGTGGAATTGAAAGTGTAACAATTTAATGTCCGACTTTTTTTCTTTAATGTTCAACTTTGTGCAAGGGTTAACTTTGGGTGGGATAAGTTATGTAAGATTGGTTTGCTTAGTTATATCGCTTTTGAACATCTAAATTTTGTATGTTAGTTTTTGGTGATTGGGGGACTATCTTGTAGTTGAAATAAATTTGTGGTCTTTAGCGTTTTACCATTATAGCAATTCTAAAACTTTCTGAGCGAACTTTTTAATTGCCTTCACTACGTAAGTAAAGGAAGGCAGCTATTTGTCAATTAAAACTTTTAGGTGCTACTACGTTTCTTTAAACTTATATGCAAGGTACATACATAAAGTAGCCCCCATTCACTCCTTTTTGTGTAGACATTAAAAACGTAGATAATTATGTTTTGTTCATACTTGTCTGTGTCTGTGACCGTAAGAAAATGTCCGTAAGCCCGCACAAGAAAACCACTACAGATACAACAATGCTTTTTCACACATTTATAGACATTTACACACCAAAAAGTGGCTGTTAATTACTGGCGAGAGTGGCTAAGAGAAAGAGATAATCCCATGAATCATATACCCATCGAAGGCTCTTGGCGAGATGAATGCGTTCCCTAGTTAGTGCCATAGTTAGTATCCGGTCACCGGATAAAATACCGGATTTTGAATATACATTTTAGCATATACAACATCTACCTGCTGAATTCTTTCGAATGATACCCTACATGACTATACTGCGTAAAGCAGGACTATGGAACAAGTCTATATCCGGTTGGGATAAAACCGGAAATCGTCCATAACTGACCGGATAAGAAACATACAAGCATAAAATTTTCAGTAAAACATGTTTGTTAGGTGTTCTCGAACTGTTATTGGATTTAGCATGGTATCTGCAACAAAAAGCTCAAAACAGGTTTTTTCGCTTAAGTATCCGGTGACCGTGCTAAGACACCGGAAATGCCCTTAGCTCTTCAATAGCTTCCAATTGATACCAAACATGTGTCAGTAGCTGTTACGGTTTGCTCAAGGGTATTTTTTTCGGTGACCGGATATAGACCGAAGCTAGCTACGGGAACGCTTTCATCTCGCCAAGAGCCTTCGATGGGTATATGATTCATGGGATTATCTCTTTTTCTTAGGTTCAATCAAAATAAAACTACCCCTTCAGGGTCCAGCATTGTCAGACTTTAGACTTTGGCTAGCACAACTAAAATTAGCTGTTGATTGTTATTTATTTTGTTGCAACTGCTGAGCAAATTTTTGCTTACGGGCAATCGTACACCCTTTATACACATACACAGAGTAGTATACTAATATAGGCTTAAATCTTAATTATAAACTGAAATCGACGAAATCCTACTAATTTTTATCCAAATAATAATAGCATGTAAAATATAAGATTGCAAGGCGACAGGTCCAAACTTTGCGAAAGTGATCAAAGTGGCACACAACTTTTGCATAAAACTGCTGCTTGTTGAAAAGAATGATTATTGCCCATGTTTCGAAAACACAACCAAAACACACCGAATGCACAGAAGCACAAATCGAAAACACAAAACACAAAGGACAAAGTAACCGAAGAACACAAAACACTAAAACACAAAACACGAAGTATGAACCATGAAAGCACAAAACAGAAAGCACAAAAACTCAAAAACACAAAAACACAAGACACAAAACAAGAAGTTTGAATCGGGACTACCTTTTTATTATATCGTTTCATGCCAGGCTTTGGAAACTAGGTCAGACCCAGTCTTGAGTTTGTTTTAAATCTTTAGCGTGTGCAACTCTCGCCTATAACTTTTTATCGACGGTCTTAAGCTAGTCTTGTTAAGTGGAGTCGAGGGCCCGATTTATCGATGGTCCCCATCAAAAATGTTTGTCATTCTACCATTTTAACATTTTTACAGATGTCTCGGGCTCTGTTAAAAAGTTCGTCGTTGAAATAAGTTTTCAATGACAAGTTTTGAAGCGACGACTAGTCCAATAATTTAATGTTATGTTCTTCGCTGGAAATATTTGCTCAATCCACAATTTTCAACGACAAACATTTTAGACGACGAGCATTTCGCTTCCATAGATCGGGCCCAGCCAGACTGCATCTGGTGATTAGCTTCAGGTGGCGCTCTGAATAACCGACTTTGGGTGATAACATTTTTCAGTCAAGTTTTCGTTGGTTAACTCAAGAAGAAAAGTTGTTTAAAATCAAGCTAGCTTTCATTTGATGTATATAACTTTGATTAAGTTTAATTTTCAACCAATTTTTCAACGAAAAAATTTTTAAATCGATGTACCAAAAAATTCTATATGGCTTCTGGTACTTTTTAAAACAGTTTTGTATAGCGAATGGCTGGCTGCAATTTTTTTAAAAAATCGTATGTGTAGGCAAACTTTTCTAAAAAAATTCCAAAATACGTTGACCAACATGGACAGAACACACACTATTTTTCAAACTAATTTTTCGTTAGCTACCTTTTGGCTTCTGTAACTTTTCTCAACGGATTTTAGTACAGAAAATTAGCTCTATTTTTTGGAAAATACGTATGTATGTGTTGGCAAACTCCAGGTTTCTGAAATTGAGCTATAGAGTACTTTTTTTACAATTACTATCAGCTGCGAAAACCGATCCGCATGAAACTTTGCACACGGGTAGAACAGACGTATGTGGAGGCATAGAATTTCTTGAATTGTACTTATTATGATTTGCATCAATATGACAGGCTTTTAAAAACGTCACTTTCGATAAAAATTGAAATAACTAAAACTGGATAAAAATGGCACCTGGGCCCGATAACTGTCTTCAATTTAAGCTATCGATTGCTAAATTTGGTTGAGAAGAATTGTGCTGTTAGTAGAATTGAGAAGTTCGTATAGCGTGGTTGCAGTAGACAAGGCGACAAGACGAGAATAAAGAACTTTATTGGGTAGGAACAGGGTGCACAGAAAGCAAGTGGATGAATGCAGACTGTTTAACCATGCACAGTGTATGTTTATATTGTGTAAAAGTCGTGAGCAAACTAGGCAGTGCAAGATGCAAATGACCTGTAGCTGCATGAAAGTTGTACATGACTCTTTGTCAGCAACACCTTAACCCTTTCCTTCATGAATTTTTCTAAATTGCACTAAGTCCAAGCTCTGGCCGGGATTTGATCTGCTGCCACAGACTGGGCATGCTTCCCAGAAACAACTTTGTGGCAGTACTGTCACGCCAGACCACTCGGCCACCAGCTCGCTTCACTCGGATACCTAAGGTATCCTCATGAAGGACATGATTTTGTGAAACATCAGGCCGACAGGTTTCACTAGTAGGAGTTAGGGCCAATTGTTGCTCTGAAGCAACATTATGAATGAAAGGGTTAAATGCGTTCGTATGCTAGTGTGTCCGTTACTTCACTGATTGACAAAAACGGCTGAAAAGTATCAGTTAAAGAGTAACACCTCCATCGAACAAATTGAGTTAAATGTCACTGTGTGTGTATTTGCAGCGCTTTGAGTGTCGCAGCACTGGTTGTATGCTTGCTCACAGGACAGGCCATAGCAATGGGGAGCCTGCTTAACGGACTTTTGGGCGGTGGTGGCCAGGTTGGAATCAGTGGCAGCGGCAGTATAGGTGGTAGTGTCAGTGGTGGTAGTGGATTGCTGGGTGGATTGACAAGCGGGGGCAGTGGTGGTCTGCTTGGTGGACTAACCGGTAGCGGTGGTCTGTTGGGTGGATTGACTGGGGGGGGGGGGCAGTGGTGGACTCCTAGGTGGGCTCACCGGTAGTGGTGGTTTGTTGGGTGGATTGACCGGAGGGGGCAGTGGCGGACTGCTGGGTGGCTTGACGGGTGGTGCTAATGGTGGAGTCTTTGATGGACTGACAAGTGGCTTGCTGGGAGGACTCACTGGTGCCGGAGCCGGCGTGGATGCCAACATTGGAGTCAATGCCAACATTGGAAGAAATCTAGGAAATGGTGATGAACTTAATGCAGCTGCACAACTGACCGGTAGTTTGGGCAATGCAGTCGGAAATACCGTCGATGCTGTTGGCAATCTGATCCCCGTCTTTGTCGGAACCGCTGGCAATTTGGTTGACGCTGCGGGCCACATCGTTGGTGGCGTGGGACAAACAGCCGATGACCTTCTACAGATAGTCGGAAGTCTTCTTGGTGGGGTGGCTCCTAACTCACAAAACCAAGTGGTTCACACTGCTGGCGGGCTTAGTGGAGGACTCGGTTTCAACGTCGGTGGCTTGTCTGCAGGACTTCACGGCACTGATGGCGTCGCTCAAGGACTGGGCGGACCGGCCGGAGGTCTGGTGAACGCCGCTGGGCAGGCTGCTTCAGGTCTTGCCGACACTGTTGGTGGCATTGGACAGGCAGCCGGAGGAATCGGCAGCAACTTGGTCGGCGCTGCAAGTGGTCTCGTCAATGCAGCTGGAGACATTGGCGAATGCACTAGTGCCAACGGTGGATTGGGGATCGACGCTAGCGCACTTGGTAATCTTGTAGAGGCGGCTCAGGGTGCCGTTGGTGGTGCGGTGGGTGGTGCAGCAGGCCTCATTGGACATAGTTCTAACGCCACAGGCCAACTAGTGGATGCTTCGGGCCAAGAAATTGATACTGCTGTTACTGGGATTGGTGAAACAGCCGGAGCCGGAACCGGAGCCCTTGGAACGGCCGCAGGTTCGGCTGGAGGTGTCCTAAATGGTACCGTGGACGCGGCTGGTGGTATTGCCGGTGGAATCGGAGGTGGTGAATCGATTGGAGGCTCAGCAAACGTCGGAGCTGTCCTGGACAATGGTGGTTCTATCGGTGGTGCAGGAAACATAAAAAATCAAGGCGCTAACGCTACAGGCCAAGAAATTGATGCTGCTGTTACTGGGATTGGTGAAACAGCCGGAACCGGAACCGGAGCCTCTGGCACTGCCGCAGGTACTTCAGATGGTGCCTTAAGTACTGTTGGCGGCATTAGCGGTAGTAGCAACGGCGGTGATGATGTTAAAGAATCGATTGGTGGCGGAGCGGGCGCAGGTGGTTCTGAAAACTAAGGCGGAAAGGGAATGGTTTATGACGCACGTTGTTTCACGGATTCTCCAAGAAACATTACTATGGATCATGTCACATTCATTGACGGTCGAATGAGGCTGGTGGACACTGACAACAAAGTGATACCCGACGAAGCTTTTGCTCCAGGCTTGGTAGTGACTGACATTGGCGACCTGATACTAAACCCTATTAATTTTAATGAGCCGGCTTGTGGCGGATCTGCAGCTTTTGCTAGAGGTGTCTTCAATGGTACCTTAAACGCCGCTGGTGGTATTGTTAGAATCGATGGCAGTGGTTCGATAGATAGCGCAGCAAACATAGGAAAGGTCTTTGACCCCCGTTGTTTCATGAATGGTCCAAGAAACATTACCATGCTAGGATTCACTCGTCAAGACCCAGTTGACCCAGACGGCAAAGTGATACCCGAGAATGCTTTTGCTGCAGGCATGGTAGTTGACATGTTCGGCAATCTGCTACCAGATCGTAGTTTCAAAACGGATTGTACAGGAGCTAAAGCCATTGGCGCAGATGCCGCTGGTGGCACTGTCGGTGGGATCGGGGAAAGGGGGCGGCGACAGTGGCTCAAGAAACATCGGAACTGAACTGGCAGTTCTGGTTAATGGAGAGTCTGAAGACACGCTGTGTTTCCGACGATTGCCTATTTCTTGTAAACTAATTTAAAAGATTCATGTGAACTCTCATTATAACATGTAAAATGGAACTTACGCCTCAGTGGATGTTGAATGATTGAAACAGTTTTAACGACGAACATAATTTTGCATTATAGGACAAATGTTTGTCGTTGAAAATTCGTTGTTCAAATTGTTCGCCGTAGAAAAATTTTTCAACGACGAGTTTTGGTCTTTTAGAACGTGGTTTGTGTTCCAAACGACCAGAGCTCGACGTTGAAAAAATTTTCAACGGAGAACATTTTCAAGGGCAAAAATTTGTCCTACATATAAAGCCCGGTTCATACTTCATGTTTTGTGTTTTGTGTTTTAGTGTTTTGTGCTTTGTGTTTTCACCCCGTGTTTTGTGCTTTTCTGTCCATGTCCGAAAGTTGTGGTTTTGCTTGTGCTTTTGTGTTTTGTGTTTTGTGCTTTTGATCTTGTGTTTTCAGACATAAAAATTTTCGGCTTTTGGAATCATGTTGAACATTAGTGTTTTGTGCTTTTCAGAATGCTTTTGTGTTTTTGTGCTTTTGTGCTTAGCACTTTTTAGTTTATACTCAAAAGCACATAAGCACAAAACACACGTCACTTGTTCTTATCATGAATCAGATTAACCAGTCAAATGTAATCTGAAGAACCCTATACTTGAAAAATGTTTGTTTGTACATTGTTTTATTTATTAATCAGTCTGACGTCATATTTTTTAAATTTTTGTCAAAAAGCTTATTTATAAATAATTTAATTTAAAAAAGTTTCACTGCGTAAAAATACTCTAAAAACTCGATGAAGGGTAAAACTCGGAGAAAATAAAATGTTGGTTTATCTGTATTACATAGTATTTTAGAACCAAAATTGATTAGAACAAAAGACGATTTTGATAGGCTAAACACAAAAACGCATAAAGGCCATTTTGATTGGCTAAACACAAAAACACATTTTGAAAAGATGAACATTGCCCATGTTTCGAAAACGAAGTATGGACCGGACAACACAGAAGACATAGGCACAAAACACGAAAACACAAAAACACAATTCAAAAGCACAAAACACAAGAGCACAAAGTATGAACCGGAGAACACAAAACACTAAAACACAAAACACAAAGCACAAAACACGAAGTATGAACCGAGAAAGCACAAAACACAGAGCACAAAAACACGAAAGCACTAAAACACTAAACACAAAACACGAAGTATGAACCGAGCTTTATTCACATTTATCTCCATACGTATGTCTAGAAACATGGGGTAGAATAGAGACTAAAACAAGCACGTCTTGCGAGTAGGGTTAAGCTATATTTCTACAGATTTTGTTGCGACATGCTTGGTACAGTGCCGAGGATATTCTTCGAATATAAAACGCGGCACTAAAGTTTTTAAGTTGCATCTGGCTGTAAATAAACAGAAGGGCTCTCTCACTAGGCCGTCAGACTTGGACACCGATTTTTTGGTCATTCATTGAGTTAAGTGTAGTATTCCACCTTCGCTTTCGGTCAGTGCGAGTTGTCGTTGATAGTTTATTCGACTATTTGACCACTCAGAAATTACAACAAACCCAGGAGTGTGCTCCCAGTGCAGCTTGTAGTAACATGCAATTTGCAAACACGATAACAAAAAAAACAACATAAAACTAGTATTATAGATAGGAAAAATACCCTGCGGGACGCTGGTAGTATAATAGACCGATTTGCAACCCAATTCGCTTTCAAAGGTACAAGAGCCAAAACTGAAGCTGAAAAAATACCTGTTAAAAGTCTGGAAACCAGAGCATTTTGACTGAGCTAGGCCGACTGCTGCACCCTACCTACTATTGCGGGCACCACGGTTGTAAAACGGGACCTCTTGGGCTTAGTCTGGGCATACACACACAGAGCGGTGTTAAAAGTTTCGGCCTTTTGGGCCAAATTTTGAGGACCCTGCGCTCTTATTGATCAAAATTCGTAAATTTTGATAAATTTTCGATGAGTGCCATTTTTGCCTACTTTTACTCAAATGTTATAGACGCTGTCTTGCGTCTAGTTTTTAACGGTTGGGGGAGTTGTCGTCCATTCCACCCCTTATACAGTTCTGAAAACATGTAGACAAAACCACTGATGCCCAAAAACAGGGTGAGGCGGACAAAAACCGACTGTTGCTAAAACCCTTCGCGGAGGAGTGCATATTAATTGAACTACAGCAAACGTATATATGTTCTAACAGAGGTTTGCACTACACGTGTGTGTATTTATTTATGTACATAGGGTAACCCCCCTTGAAATCAAGACACGACAGATTTTGTGCTGGTGGTGTGAAGAAACGAGGGGGGTACCCCCCTCAAATCAAGACACATCCTTGATTTGAGAAGGGGTGTCCCGCCCTCGAATCAAGACTTGTTCAATTGACATTAATTCGAGGGGGGATATTCCCTTCTGAAAACTCCTGAAAGCTCCTGTTGAGCAAGAAAGACCTGATATCACTAACCGAGTTTGCCCGCAGCAGTCGGCGTATTGCTCAGTCAAAATGCTCTAGTTTCCAGACATTTAGCAGGTAATTTTTCAGCTTCAGTTTTGGTTCTTATACCTTTGAAAGCGAAATGGATTGCAAATTGGCCTATATATTATGCTGCCAGCGTCCCGCAGAGCATTTTTCCCATCTAGTTTTTATAATTCTTCGGCTTCGGAATTTAAAAGTATATAATGAAGTGTGCACAGTCAACAAAATTTTTCACTTTGATAAGAATTATCTGTGGAATGCGTAAAGACAGTGGACACGGTCAGACTGGCTGCTTGAGTTAACGGCTGATCTCAACTCTGAAGCCAAAGATGTGTGGCTCCGGGATACAGCTCCTTTCTTTTCGCTTTAGCGATTGGTCTCAAGGGGACGCATTTTACTCAGCAAGGGCCTATTTTTTACCGAATTAAACGGACTGGACCCTTTTAAGTCCGAGGTTTAAGAGTGGCAAATCAGGATAAAAAGGACTAAACAAGTTAAAATAAGTCAGAGGCTTAATCTTAGTCTGACGTTATTTTCAAGTTTAAGAAGTTTTCAATCAAGATTTTTTCAATTGCGAAAATTGCAGCTCAAGTTGCAGCCGCCCCCACCGGCCGCAGCTCAAGGTGCAGCCCTCTCCCGACCGCAGCTCAAGGTGCAGCCGTCCCCCGACCGCAGCTCAAGGTGCAGCCCTCTCCCGACCGAAGCTCAAGGTGCAGCTCCCCCAGCCGCGGCTCAAAGAGCAGCCCCCCTAGCCGCGGTTCAAACCCCCCAACCCCCCCCCCCCGCCGGCCGCGGCTCAAGGTGCAGCCCATCGCCATCACCACTCAAGGTGCAGCCCCCCCCCCCCGGCCGCAGCTGAAGAAAGGTGCAGCCCCCCCCGGCCGCAACTCAAGCTGCAGCCCCCCTCCGGCAACAGCTCAAGGGGCAGCCCACCCCCCTTCCGACCGCAGGCTGAAGGTGCATCCCCCCGACTGCAGCTCTAGGTCCAGCCCCCCCGGCTCGGCATATTCTGTCCGCTTACCTAAAATAGTTTGAGTGAGTATTTACTATTTCGAATATAGGGTAGGAATAGCTGGCAAGCTTTAGAAACAACTGTTTCTACTAATTTTGCAACTTATTTATCTGAACGTGGCTCACTATATTGGTAACCAGTGAATGTGCAGAAAATTACTAAAAGAAAAGTTTAATTTGGTCAAACAACCGTTTCTAGTGTCTAAATCAGGTTACCGACTTATGCCGAGTCGATATGTTCGGTGAGCAGACGTGAAAAAGTTTAACCGCTAGGCTACCGCAGTTGTGTTGGTCAGATTCATTATAGGGATTTATAAACTATGATGGTGTTACTTTTTCTCCGGCGGAACTCAACATGCAGCCCCCCCGGCCGCAGGTCAAGGTGCAGCCCCCGCCGGCCACAGCTCAAGGTGTAACCCATCCCCCTTCCGACCACCGGCTGAAGGTGCATCCTCCTGACGCAGGTCAAGGTGCAGCCCCCCCGACTGCAGCTCAAGGTGCAGCCCCTCCCCGGCCCCGTCATTTTCTGTCCGCTTACCTAAAATGGTTTGAGTGAGTATTTATTCCGAATATAGGGTAGGAATAGCTGGCACGCTTTAGAAACAGCTGCTTCTACTAATTTTGCAACTTATTTATCTGAACGTGGCTCACTATATTGGTAACCAGTGAATGTGCCAAAAATTAACTAAAAGAAAAGTTGAATTTGGTCAAACAGCCGTTTCTAGTGTCTAAATCAGGTTACTGACTTGTGCCGAGTCGACATACATATGTTCGGTGAGCGGACGTGAAAAAGTTTAACCGCTAAACTACCACAGTTGTGCTGGTCAGATTCATTATAGTGATTTATAAACTATGACGGAGATACTTTTCCTCCGGCGGAGCTCAACATGCAGCCCCCCCGGCCGCAGGTCAAGGTGCAGCCCAGCCTTCCGACCGCAGCTCAAGGTGCAGCCCCCCTTCCCCCAGGCTGGTACACCGGTACGACATTGTACGTCATGTGACTGTATCTACGTATATGAAGACATTTAAATTTGAAAGTTTATGAAGCAACAAAATTAATTATTCAAATTACGTTCACCATAGTATCAAAATTAAAACATCAAAAATAACACGCGATTTCACAACTAAACAAGTATATAAACTTGACTTGCAAATTGTTACACATAATATGCATATAGGTTTTATTGCTCCTAACAACTGTGAGATGTTAGTCAACTTGACCGTTTTCACAAAATGAGTTAAAAAAGGTTTTTGCCAGTTTTCTCAGCGAAGCCTCAGCCGTTCAACGCGAAAATAGCAAAAAGTTTATGGCATGACAAACCATATCAATCGAGCCCTGAGTGACAAAAAAACGGCTCTGTAGATTGTAAGAAAAGTTGGCTGAAAAAAGTAAAAAGAGACGCGAAGTTTTTTGAAAAGTTTCAAAAGTTATAATTTTGTTCATACTCAACCGATAAACTTTATTTTTGCACCAGTTATGTGTTTTTACAAATACTACCCGCCTACCAAGTTAGAAACAGTGGCGTGAACATTAATTTTAGTTTGTTTGTCGATTTGTATACTAAAAAAGCATTCAGCTGATTCTATCCTATTATAGGTTTGGCACTATCGCGCCAGAGATACAATGTTACCTCAGTGGCGGCAGGACCTTAAATTACTTTTCGTTTTCTAACTACATGTAAGCATTGTTCTGCATCAAAATACGATTAAAGTAATGCTGGGCTAAGGCAAAATATTAGCCCAGATATTGCTCAGCTGGAGCAGCTAAGAAATGAAGTAAGTAGTGAAGTTTAACGAGTCGTAGTTAAGTAATGGTTTGGTTCTAGAAGTTATAAAATATACGGAATTGTAGCTTGACATGCAAAGAATAAGCTTAAGAAGTTTGAACCTGAAAGAAAAAGCCTAAGAGCAGATATTCGAAGTTATATTAGAGGATTCTGAGAAGTGAATTAGTAATGTTAAGCGAGAAAGAATCTATTTGCAACGTAATTTGTAGTGCATTAATAAATGGTTATTTGGGTCGTAATATCGTCGTGTTTTGTATTAATATGAAGTATTGTTTCAGTAGTATTGTTTGGGCATCCTTTTATACTGTTTTTGTATCGTTATGTCATGTATTCGGGAAGCAAGATTCAAACAAAATTAGGGTTCGAAGGAACGATAATTTTATGTGTAGGATTTCGGTAGTTTCGCCGAATATGAAGTTTGACTGGGTCTGCAGCCCAGAAGGAGGTACAGTATAGAATTCAAGTACATAATAATTACATAATAAGTTTGCACATAATGTTTAGTAACTGGTTAATAATAATACGTAAATTTGTCAAGTTTCGAAGTTACATAAGTTCGTTTTTTTAATGTTTAATGTTTTTCCCATTTCCCCCCTTTCGTTTTCCCTTTTTTGCTCTCATAATATTTTGGTCATAATAATTTCCTAACTCCAAATGTGTTCTTCTCTGGTCGGCCAGGCGAGAAATGAGATAAATTCCAGTACCTGGGCCGACCAGGAATTAAGGGGGTAATTGCGTTTTTAGGTGTTTTTTTAAAAAGCCATAGCTCAGCGTTTACAAATTCAAATCACAAGCGGTCTTTTGCGTTAGGTAGAACAATATCTTTCCTAAATGTATGCCATGCCTTGAAATTTAACCTGTGTTTTTCTTTCCAGTATAAGCGACTAAAGAAAGGTCCTTTCCAAAATATTAAAATTTTTTACAAAAAGTTTGCGCCACAGCTCTGAATCATACGATTACCTGTTGGGGCTGAAAGTTGGTAAGGTTTTTGACATGTTTAAAATCCCCAGGCATGTCCCCCACTTTTTTAATAACTAGTCAATTTACTGAGAAAATAGCTGAAAAGCAAACGCACCGAAAATTTTAGATATTTTCTTGTAATTAAAACCCTCTAAAAATGTCCACAGGTGAAATTTCAAAAAAGTGAGAGACATGCCTGGGGATTTTGACCTTTACAATACTGTCCCAAAAATTTATGCTCAGGCGTCACTTATAACTTGAGTACTGGTGGCGCAAAGTTTACATAGAAATCACAAAAACCTCGAAAACGCAACTACCACCTTAAGTGCTCTTAAAAAGGAATTATCTCGGTTTAGGTAAGTGTTTACCGAGGTTTAAGGGCCAGCAGCCCTCGACCCCCCAAATTTAGGCAGTAACTCAAGAGGCTCAAGATGATTGATTGGTAGGCGGGCCGAGAAATGCCCTAACATGATTGGTGGGATTCGGGATCGGTAGATCCCGACAAAAGCTACAAAGAAAAAGCCGCCGGTTACTGTTTAGCTAAAGGAGTCGGGTAGAATTTTTCACCAATTCCAGTCGGTTTTAGAAGTTTACTCTTGCTCCCCTGCCCCTGTGCCCATTTCTTTGCCTTGTCCAGTCCTACCCTCTGTATAGTGTATACTTGCCTAGGCGTCCAATAAACGCGTATACCTAAATCCCGACTCCGCGTCCATTTTTGCCTGTACCAGTAGTGCGCCGAAACGCAACCAGTTCAGTCAGTCCAGAGGCCCGTAGGCCAATTGTAGCCGTGCGCCCTTCGCGCCATTCAGCCCCCCGTTTCTGCGCTTTGTGGCGCCTGTGCCCGTCAGTGCTTTTCCTTTTGCCGCGCCGGTTCAGCCACTTCCTGGTCTCAGTCTCCAGTGCGTCTAGCCGCCCCCAGGCTCTCCGTCAGGTCGTCCAGGTCGTCCATCGGTTCAGCCATCCCCATACCCCGGTTCCAGCCAGCTCCCGTCCGTCCAGTCAGGTCGTCCGCCACCGGTTCAGCCGTTCCCAGGCTCCGGTTTTCCAGTCTCCAGTCCAATCCGGTCCGGTCCAGATCCAGCTCTCCGCCAGCAACCAACCTGTTAGTTTTGTCCTTAGCAAAACGTGTTTGTAGCAGTAGCCTAGGCTGCCCCTAAAAGGTAGACAGTAGCAGCATAACCAGTAGACCATTGAGTCGACCAGCAGACCTAGAGATTAATCCAGCCTAGACAGGGTCAGGCTAGAAGAGTGACAGTTCCAGTTAAAGTTTTCAGGTTGAGTTGCATGTCCGTTCCGAATTCGGTAGTTTTGTGCCTATTACGCGGATTATTTAGGATCAGTAGCTACGATTGTCTGTTAGGTTGTATTTGTGCATCTCTTTCAGGTTACGTACAGTTACACCGGTCACATATAGTTTTTAGTAAGAGCCCAAGTTTTGAGTGTCAGTCAAAAAGTTAAGGGAAAGTTTCGTTGCTGAGATAGCATTAGGGAGTTCATCCGTAGTTGTCCCCCGACACCAAAAAAAGCAGGCGTCAGGGTTGAGCTAGGCCTTTGAAATAAGGTATAAGTTCCTAGTTATCCCCGGCCCTTTGGGGTCCCCCTCGAATCACGACGGGCGGAGCAGAAAAGCTTGTCCGAGCAGTTCAAATCCCCTGAAACCAGTCGCTCAAGTAGAAGTTTAAGTAGAGCTATTGGACAGGCAAATTCTGAGTGATTACACGTGGATTATTAGTTAATCTTATTAGAACTTAGTCAAAATTAAAGGGTGTGGTTTTATCCGTGAGAGATCAATAGAATTCTAGGTAAACACGATTGCCGTGGAGGTAGTACTGTTAGTGTCTTCATATTGTCTTTGTGCTTACGTACGTTTCGGCGATCGTAAGCATTTCGACTGAGTTAGCACGCAGAGGTACTGTGCTTAACTACGAGGTTGGACTAGTATCCTTACGTGACCTGAACGGATCTTTGTAGTTTAGTCTTCTGTAGCTACTCGGTTCCCTTTTCGAAGGGTGGAGCCCCCGCAAAAACATTTCTAACCTCTGCTACCCCACGGAGCTGAGTTTGAGTTGAGAGATCCGATATAATCAGGAAATTAGTGAAGCTAATGATCTATTGTATTGTCGCAGTATAAAGCATTCAGTACCTAAACGTCACACCCTATTCGCAACGTATGTTTTGTATTGTCGGTAATGTGTTGATAGTGAACCTAAGGAAGTGATCGTATAGTTCAGTCCGAAATCAGAAAGTAATAATTCTCGCATAACACAAAGTAGAAAGTTAATTAACCCAACGATTATAATTAACCCGTCAGTCCGTGTAGGCTTTTTCACATATGTATGTATGTATGCACGTTATCAAACACTTGGCAGTCATTTCGTGTCAATCGCGACAAAAATTGCAAATCCGAAACTATACTGTAGCGAGTCAGGCAGTTAGGATTCTTTATAATGTAGCCTTTTTTGTGTCAACTAGTATTTTAGTCGGTGTGTTGTGTGTTTTTTTTTTTTGTTTTTTTTTGTTTTTGTTTATTTTTGTTTTTTTGCTTGTTGTCTTCTCTCCCCCTTGCCCCTGCCGTTTTTTCCGTGCATTTTTCCTGTTTTCGTGTAGTTTATTATTTATTGTCGGCTACAAAAATGAATTATCAACTGTTACTGCAAATGCAATTTCTGAGCAAGACTCGATAACATTTGTAAGATGCAAACAGTGACGTTGATTTTTCTTTTGAAACTGTGCTTTTGAAATTTTCTTTCCAGCTTATCTAATACACATATTTCTGATTTCGGCCCGTCAATTCAACACCCAGTTTGGTTCAAGCCGGCATTTTTTCAAGTTTCGTTTTTTTTGAGATTTTTGTACCGAAAATCTAAAAGTTTCTGATCGCCATTTGACGTCACTCAACTGGTTGTTGATAATAAGATCAGGAGAACATCAATTGTTACAAATAATCCATATGATAAGTTCTGTTGACCCCCGACTGACGAAGCGGGTAAAGTGTTGGATGCTACGATCTTATTTTGATCGAAGCAAATCCAATACTTTCCCTGAAATTTTGACAATTTCTAACTCATTCTTGAAAAAAGTGGTATGAAAAAACTTGGGGTAAACCGTGTTTTGCATACCGTTGCCGGGAGCTAAGTTGGGATTCTTGTGCCAATTTGCAAAATTTATCGCAGGCCCTCAAATCAAAAATTTGCGATCTTTGGAACAACAAAACACAAAATAATACTTACAGTAATTTATACAATGAAACTCCGAATTTCAACTCTCTTTTTGTCAAATTTTAGATCGCCCAATTAGCCGGAGAACAAAAATAGAATCATGCATACATAACTAGTTATATTGAAATTTTGAAACCGGAATACCTTGGAGCAACCGTTGGATTTACAGAAATGAAGAATTTGCCTATAAACTGTTGGAACCAGACACATAGAAACAGTTATTCGTGAAAATATGTAAAATTACATTTGCATTAATAGTTGATACTACCTAACCGACACATAATAATAAACTATGTAACAAGAAAACACCAGATAAAATACTATGTAATTGACGCAAAAAAGTATGTGTTGTGGTATGGGAAGTTGAGGTTCCGGCTTGTGGTGGTAGTTGTAAGCCAAAATTGTAGCTGCAGTTCCCAAAAACAGTTTTTTTATTCAGCCTAAAGGCGGAATATTTTGAATCATTTTTTTGCACTAAGAGTACATAGTCGGTTCTATGAGCCAGTTAATGTTCAGCAGAAAATTCAGTGAAAGATAAAACTAAAATGACATTTAAGTATGATTTATTAGAATTAAAGTTCTATTTTGAAAAACGTCCAAGTCCTTATAATTAAGTTTTTTTAAGCTTAAACTTTTAAGCTTAGATTTAAGTTTAGAGGCATACTTTTTTATTTTGAGTTTAAGTATGCATACTTTTAAGCCTAAGTTCTAGGTGACGGTTCTTGATGTGTCTTTTTGTTGTAGCTATTTGTAGCTATGAGTCTTTGTTTTTATAAAAAGTGATATCTTCATAAACACTTTCTAGAGATGATTCAAAAATCATGTTTATATGAAAGTGATAATATTTGTTCAGCTGTATTTCGATACTAATTTGAAAATGCGACACCTGTTGTCTATGTAGAAAATAGTCGATAGACATAGCATGCGTAGCTAGCTACGTTCATTTAGTCTGATTAAAAAGCAGCGCTTTAACTCTTATTCCCTTTTAGTTATTATTAATATTTGACCAGCCAATCAGATTGTAGCAGCCTTTTAGCTTCGACCTCAAAGTGAGATTACGGCAGCTTGTGTGTGGGCGGAACTAAAAAGCTGTCACAATCTGATTGGCTAGCGACTATTATTGTAACCATTGGATAATTGGAGGCATTTTCTGCTTCGGTGGGGTCTGGTTTGGGCGGTTGGCTGATTTTAATACACTTTGTTTTTTCTGTTGGGCCACAGCACAACAGGTCTTTAATTTTGATTTTGGTATGTTAACGCAGTGCTAGCGTTAAAGTGCAAATGTGCGGAGTGTGTTTTACTCGTCTTTTGCCGTAGCTTTGCGTCTGTCACAACTAAAATGCCTGTTATATTCAGTAAGTTGGTACTTTCATTGTTCTTGAAAAGGGTATTGGAAAAAACAAAAATCTGACAAAAATTTAACTGCTAGGAATCGACGATGTCAGCTCACGGTCACCAGGCGAATAAACTAACCGCTCGACCACTTAGTTCTGATGGTTCACGTCAAATAATAATCATGATATATTAGAAATCGACGATAATACTGCGTGCTTCTAAACTGGCACAACTTATTTGCAATAGAACTGCAAGATAAGTTCGCAGTTATGCATAAGCAAACATGAAGTTCACGAATTAATCTTTACTTAGTGCCTACCTTTCAAGTTCCGACTGCAGAAAGTTTTGGGCTGAGGTTTTGCAGTTTCCATGGATGTAAAAGGAGAGGCATTTCATGGACAATATGCAAGTTAGGAATAAATCTTTAGCTGGCCCAACAGGTTTACGATGGCCTCTGGCCAATGTTACTTAAAAATATATGCACTTAATACTTTTGCCGAAAACTTAGCTTGTTTCCTTCGGGTCCGGTTTTGGCCGCTAATGTGCAACGCACCTGACCACAGCGGTGATAAACTGCCAAAGAAAAAGGTGTCATACTGTTACCATTACTCACTTTTGACCGCACTATTAGTTTATAATGCTTTGAATAGATACAAGATGTACTTAGGGTGGAATTCTAGAAGGGTGATTAGCGACTGACTAACATAGTGGTGTGATTGCAACCTATTACAATATTTTACCTGTTCTAGTGCAGGTAACATTGTAAAATTTCACCTGTTTGCTAATTGTACCTGTTACCAGCATTTATACTGTGCAAGTTGTATGTATCAAAAAACTCTTTGTTGCCTGGTACTTAACAGCTACGGCCGAAAATATATTCGGACAAAAGACACCCTTACGGACAAGTTTGATACGAAGTTTTTGCCGCCTTTTACAACCCGCAGACAGTTAAAATGCCTAGGTAATTGATTTAGGAAACTGAGATGCTCTTGCCTAATACCAACATTTCAGAGCGCTGTAGTTAACATCATTTGAGATATCTAAGCCTGCTAGTGCTGTCTATGTCTTGAATAAAACCTATTGATTCAGGCTCTGAGCTAGTTCAGTTTTATATACGGTAGGCGCTAGAGCCTGCCGCATATAAAAATGACTGTTTTCAGGTTAACATGAGGATGAACATAACGGACTTATATATGCTAATGCATATATCTATGCTTAACATATGACATGTGCTAAGCATATATATGTGTATGAAGCTTATATGCGTCAATATATGGGGGTTGCAGCCACGCCAAGCTATAGTGGAAAGCAGTGTTCTACTCTCGAATCTACTCAGCTAGTGTGCGCTTGTGTTAGCTGATGTCTATCAAGAGTATTACTGAGTTTTCAGCTGTAAATGGTAACCAGTTTTAGGGGGTCAAATTAGTTGTGACTTGTGACACTGTAACACTATTATGTACTCTTGATGCTGACGATTCGAAAAATAGAAGGTTTAGTGGTTTTTTCTGGTACATGTTGACGTTTAGAAGGTTTTTTAGCTTTTCTAGTAATAATTTTTGTCACAGATCACCTCCTAGTAAAAGTTATCCAAGCCCTAGAGACGTAGGTATTCCTTGGAATTTTAGAATTTAATAGGTCTAATAGGTCTAATTTTTTTCGTTCCAATTTCCTTTTTTACGATTCTAATTCGCCAGAGTTCAAGACCTTGAAATATCTCCATTAATTGTAGATTAACTCGGCTTTTAGCTCCAAGCTTGTCTATTTGTTTTGCTCCAATAAAGTGGCTTTTGCTATGTTACAGGACAAAAGCTGGAATTTACACTGCAGATCCTTCAGTTGTGCATCGCTGATAC
>JASANF010020447.1:0-15731 GCA_030248245.1 Trissonchulus sp. WLG1_4 | reverse complement strand
TCATTCGCATGCTTGTCCCGAGATAAATTTGCACCAGGGGAGTCGGGGGTTTTGGGGGACAGCCGAGACTCTCTCCCCCACTAACGAAAATTTTCATTTCGAGGTCGGATAGGTCTTGGCTGCCGAAAAGCTGGGGAGGAATACCGTAGGCTCGGATTACTGTAGCGCAGGTTTTGGCTACTAAAACGAGGTGGACCCTCGTACCGGCGCTGGGGACCCCATAAATCTAGGTGGACCTCGAGGAGGGGAAGCCCGCATCCGATCCTGATTGTAGAAACAATCCCGGGTGATATGATTATTCCGCCGACAAATGGAGTGTGGGGGTGGGGGTGGACGGCGATAATTTTCCTGCACGCCCATAAAATATCCCGGTTCAGGTGTATATCTATGCTGGCTGTCTTGACCCTGAAAATGGGGTTGGGGAGGGGGGTGGACTGGTGCTGCATGCTCATAGACCATACCTGTTAGTTTATCTATTTTTTGAGTGAGAGCTTGGACCTGTTCCACCGAATTTTGGTGTGCTCTGAAAATTTTGTCGAAATTTTGGGATTCGGCGGCTGTGGCTGTTGCACTGGCCAAGTCGGGTCCTGCGAAATTGTGGGTGGGCGTGGTCGATGCCGATTTCGGACCATCCTTCGACAGGTCGACTTGGTCAGGCAAGGTTGCGACCGCGGCGTATTGTTCCGACCCAAGCATATCTCTCTCGACGCCCGTTATAATTTCCAGGGCTCGGTTTAGGATTGCAGCGCCGGTTCCCGTCCAATTTTTAGCATCCGCTAGGACCGGGATAACTTTTCCCTCAGCTCTGGCTTCAGGCCTTTTTTCACTTGTTCTAAAATTTGACTGGACTTCAAGTTTTCAGGTTCAGAACTGGAAGCTTTGGCCGCCAAGAGTTAGAGCTCGGTGATATAAACATGGGAATTTTCAGCCGGACGCTGGTAACGGGCAAAGAAACGTTCTGCCCACTGTTATTTTGTGGTGGGGAAGGGCTCATAGATACGAAAAAGGAGGGCTTTGAGTCCCTCATAGGATTCAGGCATCCCCAATTCCCCAATTTGAGTCAAGACTTGTCTCCCAGACAGCTGGACATCAAGGACAACCAGACATGCTCGGGTACGCCGTTGATTTTGGCCAGAGACTCAAAGTTTCGGACAAAATTCGAAACTTTAGTTGCAGCGCCCGTACCCTAAAATGGTGGCAAATTTTTGAACGCTGCGATGTAATCACGGCGTGGGATTTCCAGGAAATTCATTTTGAGAGGGGGGGTGACAAATCTGCCTCTTGCTTCTGCTCCTCTTCAGTTTTCACCAACTGGATTTCTATCCCCGGAAATGTCAATGAAGGGTCTAGCTTTCCTTCAAATGTTGGGATAGTTGGGGGGGGGGAGGGTTCTTTTCGCTTAAATTCGGTTCAGAGCCGTTTTTTCCTTATTCCGAGCCTTTACCCTGTCCGCTATTGTTTTATCTTCCAGGCTATTCGAATTAGGGATTTCCGAAACGGAACTACGCCGAGGTGGGGATCTCTGAAGGCTCATAAAGCTTTAAGCGAAAATTTCCCACAAAAATAAAAAATTGGGGATGAAAACCATAATAGAAAAATTACATAGGTTGAGCAGCACAAATATTATAAATTTCCAAATTAAATTACAAATAAAATTACATAGGTTGAAAATTTGGGTAGCATAACGCCTAGAGGGGGGCATTTTCCAGACAAAACACAAGAAAACACAAAAAATGTACGTATTTTGGCCCCACCTTCAGGCCTGGATTGTCGACATTCGGTCTGGC
Organism: Trissonchulus sp. WLG1_4; assembly: GCA_030248245.1. NCBI lineage: Eukaryota > Metazoa > Nematoda > Enoplea > Enoplida > Ironidae > Trissonchulus > Trissonchulus sp. WLG1_4. Next base: position 13,944 of record JASANF010020447.1, on the reverse strand, counting down.
AGCCTCGCCAAGTTTAAGTTTGCCTCTGTCAAGTTTATGCCTCGTTGAGTGCAGCCTCTAAGGCTTCAGGTAGATTCCCTAGGTCCGAGACCGAAGTGTGACTCCCCTGACTAGAAGGTAGGGCCTACGTCGCTCACTAAGCCTGGAAATTACGTAAAACTGAGATCTACGCTACCTGACTAAAAACCCACAGGAAAACCACAAAAAACCGTTGAGAACATGATTTATTAAAGAAAACAGGGCATTTGGGGGCAGATACAAATGGCAGGGACAGAAAACAACAGGCCGCAGCCGAAAACACAACCGACCTTCGTTAAAACTCGTAATAAATCTGTGCCGCCTTTGAGCCAAGCACTTTACGTCAATTTATCAAATGTGAATACGTTGAACGTTTGTTATTGTAAAAACTTCGTTAGACATAATATTAACCTTTATAAACACGCTATTCACATTAACCACATTTCTTAGACATACTTCACACAACAACATGGTCTGGTCAAGAGTTCCATATGGGTATAACGCGAACGGAAAAGAAATATTTTCTGCAGTTTGTCCTACAAATGGGTTGTTGCAACTTGTATCGATGGGCATTTCGGGTTAGAGATACTGGAGCATAAGTGAAAAATTCTGTGCTGTCAAGCCCGATTGCTCCATTTATAATTTCATATGTTAACTTCAAGTCAATCAAAATTTGCCTATATTCTAAACTTTCTAAATTAAAAATTTTGAGGCGTTGCAAGTAACCACTGGTGTGTAAACCTGGTAATTTCTTAGTGAAAAATTTTTGAACTCTTTCCAGTTTATCACTTAGAGTTATCATTTGGGGGTTCCAAACAAGGGAACCATAGTCTAATTTACTACGTACAAACGTTTTGTACATTTGAACTAAAAACTTTGGATCTCTTGTTTGGAAGTTTCTATATAGATGATAAACTGCATTAAAAACTGTTTTAACTATTTTCTGACAAGGCTGCCTTGGTTTTAGATCTGATGCGATCCAGAATCCTAAATCTTTAACTATGTTAGTAGTCTGAAGATCAATTCCACCTAATTTTACTTTTAAGGGAACTGGACAAATGTAACCTAACGAAAGGCTACTAACTATTCTGATGAACACACACAAGCAAAGGGTGTAATCTTTATTGGCAGTAACCAGAACAGCGCATAACCGAACAAGCCCCTCTCTAACTTCTACGCTAGCTTATATAGGTTTTGTGACTCCGCCTAGTATGTATAACCCAATCATATAAAAGGTCATACATACATTTGATTACGTAAGTTCTTGCTTTAGCTACCATATGTAGAATTGACTCAAATACCGTATACCAAAATTCTAAGTTCTATTAGACTTATAAGATTTTCTTTTACAGTTTTTCCATTTATGTTACACCTTGGGGGTGCAAAAACGATTGTCCTCAATTGGAAAATAACAGTTTTTATGGAAAATTGATAAATCTGCAAGTTGGAAGTGATCTAATGAATAAACTCTCAAACAGTTTTTAAATAATAGTCTGATCTAATTTGGCACATAAATATAGTTACAACCTACACATTAACTGTCAAAACAAAAGGGTTTTTTTTGTGTTATTTTAGGATTTTCTGATTTTTTTTTCGCAATGTTCGCATTGAATAAATGAAGTGTTAAAGCTTGAGACGCTTTTACTTAAACTGGCCCCAATTGGTATAGTCCGGAATTGAGTCACTAGGGCCTGGTTGATATTGAAATGTGCTAAAGGAACTAGGAGCAGGGGCGGAAGCAGTTTGACTCGGCCCATGGGGTTGAGCAGCAGCTTGAGCATACGGCTGAGCAGCGACTGCAGTGTTCATTCGGTAATTAGAATAGGCACTTGGGGATTGGTAACCGGGAAGTCCCGACTGATAACAGGGTCCAGACCCTGTGGCTTGACAGGAAGCGCAATACGCAGTACAAATGTTGGCCGCAGGCGCCGCCGGAGTGGCTGCCGAGACAAAGGTAGCAGGCTGTTGTATCGATAATTGCTGTTGCGGTTGCTGAGGTTGCTGCAGAAGTTGTTGTTGCTGTTGTTGCGGTTGAGGCTGCTGCAGAGGTTGTTGTTGCTGTTGCGACAGCAGTTGTTGGGGCTGTGGCTGTTGTTGGTATGGTTGCTGCGGCACTAGTGGGTTCCTTATTTTTGCCATTTCAGCCGCAATCTCGTCCATCATTTGCTGTTCGAGTGTGGAGACAGTTACTAGATTTGTCTGCGTCTCCTTACTCGACATCGTGGGTAGTGTTTGCGTACCCTGCGTTTGCGATTTGCATGGCATGTCAGCTTCCTCCAAGGATAAAAGATCAGAGCACACCTGTGCTCCAAATGATGATGTGCTTTTGACTATAGATCGAAAACCAATGGGCGCCTTCTCGGCTTGCTTTCGCATCTGCTCGCGACCTGCACTGCGGACGCTCCCATAGGCTGCAAGCGATTCGTTTTCTAACTGACGCTGGTGTTTTATCGTTTGAGCCGGTGCTAAGCGAGCGGCCGCTTTTCCGCTAGCAATGCGAATTCGTTCTAAAGCCGGCAAGAATTTCAGTTCAGTGTGCATAAAAGGCGTGAGCAGCACGTACCGAATGCATTTTTCTAAGTCTGGCACATGCTCGGCCCACGCATTATATAATTTCAGTGTGCCGGCGTTACCGAGGTAGGAGCTGTTATACTCGTATAGGGAGAGATTCAAACTACCGTCAGAAGTTTGAAATGGGTTACTGTGAGTAGTTTGGATATCGAGAAAATCGAACTCGGCCGACTCACATTTAGCCTTCAACCATTGGGAAAATCGAATGCAAGCTCGAGGTTTTGGTTCAACTTCCGATGGAATTGGTGCCACAAAATGCACCGTACTGGCCCCTTTCATGAGAAAGACAAGATTTTCGAAACTTCTATCTAATGTCTGCGGATTTCGAGCACAATGGGCATGGCCTGTCTGCACCAAAATATGATGAAACTGGGTGAGGTCGAGTCCGTACAACATTTCCGGAATTTCAGGAAACTCAAGATGCGGTTTGCACAAGACCACACCAGACTCTATTTCAGACAAAAATTTGGTGCAGCTAGAGTCGGCAATGACTAGAACAGTATATGGGCGCACGATGGGGATGATGCAACGAGTTGACCACAATTTAAGGTCGATATCTGATTCGATGAAGTCGGCTTCGACGTCACTGTCTCTAAACTGCATAAGCATCTTGCCGTAGTGATTACGGCCCTTCCACCGATGTGGAGGTCGCGATCTGGTTTCCTGTTCGCTATGGCCCGTCGCCCAAAGTAAGTCCTCCATAAAGGTGTGGGCAATAATTTTCGATTTCGTTGATTCTAAGGCTGCGCGCACCTCAGGATACACTTCTAATTTAAGCAGAATCAGGGTGCGCAAAATATCCTCTCTTATAAAAACCCAGTCTGCGGGAGGGGGAGCATAAACTTTGGACTTCCCTGTCAAAAAATACGTAGCAGCTTCTGGTTTGTCTACGTAAACTTGCTGCAGTAGTTCCGAAGCGTTTCGGTCCATGCCCATTTGTATGCATAAGATATATGCATACGCTTGGATGATGCTATAGAAAGTCATGTCACCGATGTACAGAGGATACGTATTGTTAAACAAGGATAGGGGGTGCTGTCGGCCGGCCAAAACGAACACATTATTAGGAGGAATAGCAGCATGTACAACGGGCACTGCGTTATAAGTTGGCTGATTGACCGTAACTATTTTAACCTTGTTCCACGGTTCGTAGTCTAAGTGTAGCTGCTTAGAATGACCCTCACTGACTGTGCTCAATTTCCGGCTTTGAAAGTTTGCTCGCTTAGGTGTCGTGGGCTGAGCTCTGCATTGCAGACCGCTTGACTGGGGTGCGTTCTGCTGATCACCTAACCTAACGCAAGCTGTTTGAGTATCTAAGTTTGATTGATTGCTGGATGTTCCTGCTGTGTTAGACGCTGGAACATTTTGAGTAGTCACTTTAAAACGGGCCTCAGATACGTCGGCTCGTTCAGACTCTGTTCCTTCTGAGTTGGTGCGTGACGAGTCTAACGACGCTGCGCATTTGACGTCGATTTCCATCGGTCTGGGCACATCATTTTGCTCTCCTGGGAAGTTCCCGTTGAGATCATCCTGTGTGTCTGCTGTTTTCGTGGTTTCTGATGACTTGTCGCCCTCGTCGATGACGAGTCTTGGTGCTTCTAATGCGTCTAATGTATCGCTAGGCGCTTCTTCGGGGGTGGCGTAGTTGTCGTGGTTTGTGCTCAATGTGCTAGCACGATCGCTTGAAAGATCCATTTCTGAAATGGACTCCCAGCAGTCTAAGGTCGCCACTGTGCCTGAAACAAAAGTATCAGTTAGCGTTTGAAGTTGTTGACGTAAATTTACTACCTCTTTTTCTAATTCAATAGTACTTTCAGGCTCTAAAAACTCTTCATCCGACAAAGCTTCTACCTGACGATACTGTTGCATGTAACGTCTATTTGTTACAGGATAAGCAGAGTTTTTAAATTGTCTTTGGCTGCTTTTGCATTCAAACCCTTTATGTCCTATTTTATTGCATTTGCTGCATATAGGTTTACCATCTTTGCTCCAAGTAAACTTTCTAAATCGATTAGTTTGGAGGTAGTTAGATTTCTGTGTGGGTGTTCTGGTATTGGACGTAGTGGTCTTGTTTTTAAACAATCCGTCTAGCCGTCTTTCTAGTCTACTAAGTCTTTCGGCTGTTCCTCCTGCGGTCGGCGGCTCTGGGGGTCGTCTGGTGTAGACTGCACTCACATCAGTCTCTTGTGCTGGGGGATGCTGCGGTTGGCGTTGAAGCAATTGTGTGACGCTATCTATCAAGCTACAAACCTTAAGATCCTGACTGTTCCTAGAAGTTCCTGCGCTTACACTTAAATATTGTGCCTGCGCTTCCTCTGTTTGAGCTTGCTTTACTGCTGCTGCAAAATTTTCTGGTTCTTTTTGCATTACAGCTTTTTTAAGACTGAGGGGGAGACCATTAATAAAACTTTCGAGCATTAAAAAGTCTTTGGAGTTTTCGTCAATATTCTGCGGGTATGCTGCCTTGCACAACTTTTTTATTGCTCTAGCATACTCTGCCACCGACTCTCCATCCAGTTTAACTCTGCCCCTTAACTTCAATGAACTGAACCGATGATTTTCAGGCTTAGCAAGACGCATTTTTAATTCTGCAGTTAGTCGTGCAAAATCTTTTTTTATTTCAGCATTTAAATCCCTAAAATAATCTAAAGCAGAGTCGTCTAAGAATGTAGGCAGCTTTTTAGCTTTCTTTTGATCAGACCAGCCGAAGCCGTCGGCTACTAGGTTAAATCTTTCTAACCAATCATTGAAGTTTTCGTCTAATCTACCGCTGAACATTGGCATGCTAGGCAAAGCAATATTTTGTTCATCTGAAGTTTGCACTACTTCTCCAAGCTGGCTACGCATTGCCTCAACTGATTTAATATCAGTAAAATGCCCTGAAATTTCCTTTTTAAGGTTGATAACGTGATTTCTAACTAATCGATCGATTTCATCTTCTTGCATTTGTAATTGCAAAATTATTTAACTACCGCAGCTATTTACTTGATTTATTTTACAGCTGAGTAAAATTCAATCAGTTTTACACAAACGAGGTAAAAAGTTTAACTTTAAAGCAACTCTAAGTCAGTAGTCGTAGTTCATTCTAAGTTCTGGTGTAACTTTAACAATTTAAGCTTTGCTTACCGTTCTAATGATGGCAGATGGCTGAAGGTCGTGGCTCAGTTTCCCGGGGCACCAAAATGTAACCTAACGAAAGGCTACTAACTATTCTGATGAACACACACAAGCAAAGGGTGTAATCTTTATTGGCAGTAACCAGAACAGCGCATAACCGAACAAGCCCCTCTCTAACTTCTACGCTAGCTTATATAGGTTTTGTGACTCCGCCTAGTACGTATAACCCAATCATATAAAAGGTCATACATACATTTGATTACGTAAGTTCTTGCTTTAGCTACCATATGTAGAATTGACTCAAATACCGTATACCAAAATTCTAAGTTCTATTAGACTTATAAGATTTTCTTTTACAGTTTTTCCATTTATGTTACACAATAACCAAGCGACAGTGAGTGACATTTAAAAACCGAAAACTTTACCTGCCATTCGGTTGCCCATGCCTCTACACGATCTAAATCTGACTGAAAATTAATTAAGTTAGCATTATCAGATATGGTTAAGACTAATTGTCATCCACAAAAAATTTTATAGACTCTAAAACTTTTACAATATCATTAATATAAATACATAATATAATACAATAATATACATATAATACAATAATATACAGGGCCTAAAACTGAACCCTAGGGTACCCCACTTATCACTGGATTATAATCTAAAAAATATTTACCAATTTTAGCCCGTTGTTATTGTCCTGTAAGGAACGCTTTAAACCACCTCAAAATTTCGCCCCTTATTCCAATTGTATACAAATTAAAAATTAATTTTTTATGTGATACTGTATCAAAAGGCTTAGCTATATCAAGATAAACAATTACTTTACCTTTCCGAAAAATTTTCTCTTCAGCAAGACGATAATCAATGGCTAACGCTTGTTTGAAGGCTTTTACAGCAGCTTTCTATTTTTCATAGTGTTCAGAACTTAGTGGTTTTGTAAAATTTCCAAAATTTATGCTTTTTGTTACGCAATGTTTTGTAAGAGCACTGAGTTTCATGGGTTTCTTTTTCGGTTGTATTTTCTCGGAAAACAGAGTTTTGCTTTGGTTTATATTTATTTAAATATATCCCATAGTTTATTAATATGTATGGAATCACTAAAAATAGTAACCCGGTCTGTACTAAATAAAAACGTATTAATTTTTTGTAATCAGATATATAAAAATTTGCTTTTTTAGCATGGTTTGGTTTGCAAGTGGTGATAACAAACTCAATTTTTTCATGATCACTATTTGAAAACGGGAGAAAAATTTGAAGATCTTTAATTAAACCAGGACAATTTTCGAAAACTAGATCGCGCACATTTTTGCCTCTAGTTGGTTCTGTAACTTTTTGATCAAATCCGGCTCCTAGAATAAATTCTAAAAAAATTTCATCAGGCGTATTAAATGAACTAAAGGAGTTGCGCCAATCTATAGTAAGTTGAAATCTCCCAATAATATACAATGTTTTTGATTTTTTGTCAAGTGAGTCAAAGAATCTCGTAATTGTATAACTGTTTGGAGTTTGGACTGTTGCTTGGGGAGGTAAATAAATTAAAATAAATCGCACTATACCAATTAGTAGTTTAATATCAAGAACAAGGACATCAGCTCCATCGAAAACTGCTGTATCCACTTGATATACTAAACAACTTTTGTGTATAAAGGCCGCAACTCCGCCTCCTCTTTCCGTATTTCTGTCACTTCTGAAAATAAAATATCGGTCAGCACAGTTAAATTCAGTATTACTAATTTTTTCATTCAACCAAGTTTCAGTAATAAATATTAAATCGAATGTTTTTTTGATTTTTTATAATTTCGCATTTGAATTCAGAAACTTTGTTTGCTAAACTTCTTGCCTTAAATAAAACAGGCAGAACGCACAACACTCGAACTAGCCAAACCTAAACAGCCCCGTTTGGGGGAGCTGGAGCTCCAGCCACAATAGCATTATTCTTTATAACAACATTTTCCCCTAATTCGCGACGACGTTTTAATTCGCTACGCAATGCAGGATATTGAATTCTTTCAGTCCGCGTATGTTAAGTCCGGTCTCACCCACACGTGGTCGAACTGTTGGCCAAGAAAACTATAGTACTTTGCATTTGTCAGAAACGCCCAACGGGCGCTAGAATTTATAAACTTGACCTTGACGATTCGACCACGTGGCGTCGGTACCGGTCCATCACGATACACTGAAACAATCTCACTTGCTCTTATATTAGCTTTTTTGTCCATCTTTTTCACAGGATCGGTTACGTCAAACACCGTTTTGCCGTCTGCCGCATAGTCAGGTAAGCCCAAAACGGCGAAGTTATTCTTCTCAGTTTTTTCAGTAATTTCCACAACAGTTTTAGAAATCAATTGGTCCAATCGGGGTAAAATTGTGGTTACAACCGCTGCCACTAGTTTAGCAAACATTTGGGCATTTTCGCCTTCACCAAAATCGACCACATTATTCAAAGAATCGGTTCGACCTTGAGACTGCATTTTTGCATCCAAAGCAGTCAGTCGATTATGGATATTGAGACAGTTCGGGCAAGTTTTTGACACAAATTGAAGGGCTCCCGCACGTTCAAACTTGCGATACAAGTCATTAGTAATTTCCGCACACAAAGTATGTGATTTCGACTGGCAGACTCCACAGGGAATCAAAAAGTCATTTACTCCACAAGTCTTGTTGCAGGTGTAACAGTTGATCACTTGATTTGTACTGGTATCTGTAGCTGACGAGCTCCGCAGACGACTAGTGGCCATAATAAACAATAAAATAATTGAAGAAAATCCAGGTCGCACAGACGAGTTAATCCCAGGTGATCCGGTATCAGAATCTGAATCAATTAGTGGTTAATCGATCTTTATTATTGTTTGGCTCCATTCAGAGTTGTTTACAGCGGTAAAACTCCGCCATTTAAAAAATGCAGAAACGGTGTGCCATGGATAGGGATGTTTTCAATTAACTGCTAACTGATTCATTTTCAGTTAAAGTTAAGCAGTTAGAGTTAACTGATAATAACTGATAACTTAACTGTTCTGAATTTGAAAAGCAGTTAAAAACTGAAAACTTAACTGCACAATTATCAAAAGCTGTTAACTTGACTGTAACTGAACTGCTTCGGTTGTAAAAACTGATTAAAAACAGTTAACTGATATTCATTGGTTTGCATCAAAGGCTGTCAAGTGGCAATCAAGCTGATTTGCAGTTAACTGACAATCATTTTCTTGATTGTTAACTATTTCGTTGCACCAATGGCTGTCAACTTGATGGCCATCAAAATTGGTCGTCAAGTTGACAGCCAACTGTCAAAATTTTGATTGTCATCTAGATCACATTTAACTTTCAATCAGCGGTGTTTTATTGTAAACAAGCACTTTTGCTGAGTGCGCAGTGGTTAATTGTGAGGTTTGAGTGTCAATAAATATTCCACAGGAAATATTAAACGCGGCCATTATTGTTGCATAAAAAATTTTCAAGTTTGATTTATTTTAAAAAAAATTAAGTTAAACAGCGAGCATTTAATCGGTAAGTGTTGATTGGTACGTACTAATATAAGTGGATAAAAATAATTGTGTCAAGTTATATAATAGAATAGTTACTATAAATAATAGAATAGAATAGAATAAAATAGAATAATGTAATATAAAGTTGCAAGATTATGCAATTCGACCCGTAAAGTTCAAATATAAATGAATTAAAACTCTATTTTAGAGCATGAAAGTTTTTTCGAAAATAGTGTGACAGAGCTGAGAGGTACCTACCCTTCTAGTGTTAATTAACACTAGAAAATTGACCTACCCAGAATAACGTAGGAATTTGAGAATCTGAATATAGTATATACGCGGCCCCTAAGGGGGCCGCGTAAAAACGTCCAAATTTCTTGATTATGTTGACCTTATTGAATAAACAAGTACCCAAGAAATCATTCCTGCACCTGTGATTTCGTATTCCGGCCCTTTTTAAGTCATTGATGCGCACTCTTATCCGCAACCAAATATGCTCAGCAGATGCTCCGCACACTACCATTTGAGTCAATGTCAAAGGTGATTTGTATGAATTAGCAAATTATATATCTAATGAAACACACGTAGAATGCAGCGCAAGCGACATGCAAAAAGTGTCCTGTAAGCTTGCAATAGTATGCACTTTTCCGTTGCCATTTAATAAACTAAGAACTTGTTAACTTATTGTATATACATGTGCATTACCAAACATCTTATATTTTACACGCCACGCCTGTGGTTTGTCATCCAACGCTTCAGAGATTTACACTAGTCGAATTTAACATCTTACTCCCAGTGGTCTCATAGTGTAATAGTTTAGCACTCTGGATTCTGAATCCAGTTATCCGAGTTCAAATCTCGGTGAGACTAACTTTTTTAAAGTTGGATGTTATTTTTTGACTCGTTTTGACTATGAGTTTGTGACTTTATAAAGTGTTTTAAAATCACCACTTTTTGCTCTTTGAAAGACTTCGGAGTTACTCAGCAGAGAATGTGTGTAAAAATTGGGCGTTAAAAATCATTTTACCCACAAGATGTGGCCGCATTTAATGTTTCCTCTAGAATATTGACACCCAGGCGTCAGGCCTCACAATGTAACCGCTTCTCACTCAGCGGAGGAGCTTCTTAGTTATAAGTTTAAAGTTCATCTTTTAAACATATTATATAACCTCACTCTAGGGTACTTACAGACCAAACGCGGAGTAAGCAAACGCCTATGCTTGCCATAAGCTAGAGTTAAACTAAAATATCCGTTGTATATCAGGTACAGAAGCTGACTGCTGGTGTCGCAAACAAAATTACAAAGACCATAAAAATTGCTATTTTTGCAATAAAAAAATCAAATTTACATACTGCTTAGTAAAACATAGGTTTCTCAGTAGCACTACACTGAAATTACGTCAATAACTTGCGAAGGTACTTGGGGTGCTCACAGTTCCCATTGGGCAAGAAGGTATTGAAACCATAGATGCACATAGAGGGTACACCCCTATGCACCCCTCTTCAATTCAACCTCCCATTCCCCCCTCTGGGCCCAATTTTTTTGAAAAAATATTCTTAGATTGCCAAAAAGGTGCACTAAAATTGCGTAAAGATTCAAAAAATCGCAACAATGTTTGGGCTGCAGCGAAAAAAGTGCCCCAAAAGTGTGTAAAACAATCGAAAAAGTGCAAAAGTTATCCGGTATTCGCGGGAAATCGAACCAAGGCCAAGACCACCCCGTTCTTCGCCACGGCTCGACACCCCCCTTGCTTCTGTGCATCTCTGATTAAAACTATGACTATAAATTGAATCGAAAAACTTGAGTAACTAATTTTTTACAATTTCGTATAAAAACTAGTTTCGCTTCATAGTTAAAAAACATACAAATACATACAAATACAAATGTAACTAATAAAATAGGCATCAATGAAAAACGTGCTTACGGCTAAAAAACACTTAAGGGGATAATGTCGTTTTTGTGGTTTTTGACATTTCAGTGTAATGTTTGCGCCCACAGAACTCAAGCTAAAAACGGACTACGGCTTCGAAACTTTAACCGCATTATCTTTAGGAAAATATCCCCACCCGTTTTTTTCCTTTTCTAAAAAAGTTTGTAGAGTCGGTGCTATGGGCTTTTGAAAATTTTAGAAAAAAGTCAAATTACGTGATTTTTGCACGAAAATGTCATTTTCTCAACGTAGAAACGACTTATCAACTATATCAAAAAACGGGTGGGGATATTATGTCAGTGCATAACTGCAAAAAGTTTAGTAGTTGTTGGCTGATCTTGAGTTTCATAACTGTGGCGCAATAATTAGTCAAAAAAACCGCTGATGGGGTGTATTCAAATGATAGCAGCAGTAAAATTGCAAAAGATAATCTGCTTTTAAATATAGTTTTTTAAAACTAGAAGGTGTAAAAAAATGTAAAAAAGACCGCTCTAGTTTTTGTTGAGGTTAAGTGCAGTTATGGTAGTTTAAAAAAAACACCTAAAAACGCAATTACCCCCTTAAAAGGGGTCAATTTTGTAATGCAGTTTCCTTGGTTACTTTTTGAATTCCAACACTTTTGATTGGTCAGCTGTCTTGCACGTGACATTTTTGCTATCAACTAGTTGTCAAATTTGATTGTCAATTGAATGCCAATCAAGTTCGAAATCACTTGGAATTCAGCTGATTGCCAATCAAATGACATTTGTGCAGAACAAGTGTGATTGCGAATCAAACTGACAGCAAACTGATTGGGAGTTAACTGGCAATTAGAGTCATTGCCAATCAACTTGACAACCATTGGTGCAAACCAGCGCATATCTATAAAACACCATGCCTTCTTGAAACGACGTTCAACTGTTACACAGTTACTTTTGATATTAAAAAACTTATTCAAAGCTGTTCATGACAAAAATTGTACTGATGTAATTTATCTTGACATTCAAAAAGCTTTTAATAGTGTCTCACATGAAAAATCATTCCTGAAACTCCGAGCACTGGGAATATCTGATCCACTGTTGAGTTGGGTGCAAAATTTTCTCTTACATCGCAAACAACGTGTTAGAGTAGGTGAGTTTTTTCGAATTGGATAAATGCAACTAGTGGAGTGCCTCAGGGCTCGGTTATTGGCCCGACACTGTTTTTTTATATATAAATGAGTTGATTAATGTTGTATCTGATTCCGATGCTCTAGTCGATGCTGATGATGTTAAACTTCATTTGGCTTTTGCTCCGGCTGACGGATCGTTGAGTTTGACCACGGATTGAAGGGAATAGTGTCGCGAAAGCAGTCGATTTTGCGCGACTATAAAACTTTTTCAGTAAAAGATAGGTCATTGTTCTTTAAATAATCTAAAAATATGTTTTAAGGCAAATATTTTGCCAAGTTTCAGAAAAATTGATCTAGCATTTAGTTAGCAGCATAGCATATAGCAAAGTAAAAGTACATATGCTCTAGTTCATGCACAAAACTTAGTGCAAATTGCTTGAGTGGTTGTGGCGTAATGCCTGTTTGAACTGTGAAATTGTGCGGAAACTGTGAAGTACTTTAAGCATTAATGATAAATTGTGAAAAATTTAGACACTTATTTTGAAATCAAAAGAAAAACGAACCTTTATTTTTCATTTTTCTTAATTGTGGCATAAAATTGCGCGTCAAAACATTTCATGTACTTCACAAGCTGGCCAATCTAATATGTGGTTTGATTTTTTGAACTTTTATGTCTCTATTGTGTGATGTCTGGCTCACAAATGGTGATTGGTTAAAAATATTGTTAGATATTGGTAGTCCAGTGTCTAGCAGTATTTATTTGACACCATATGGCATTTAAATAGTTTCCCAGTGAACGTACAATTTCAAAGCAAAAAGTTCTCATTTTGCAGCCTATGAGCAAAATTGCTTTGGCGACACTACCACCTTAAGGTAGCGCTCAGCAACAATACTCATGTTTAGCGCTCAGCTCATGCAATAACAAGCAATACCACTTTAATTGTACATCAAAGAGACATCGAAGAAACCTATTTACAATACAATACAGCACGTCAATGTAAATGTGTCAAAATTTTATGACCATGTCGAATTTCCTATTCACACTAATTTTGTTTTTGACCTAGCTCATCGAATTTTCAACCGATTTTGACGATCTTGGTGTCGATAGAAAGATCTTTTAAAAATCTAGACGTGATTGATCTTTGATTTTTGATTTCTATTTTTGATTTAGCAAAAAATCGATTTTTCAAAAATCAGTTGTGATTGAGCGACTACAAAAAGTGCTGCGAGCCAAAATTTGAAAATCGAAAAACTTTCACGTCTGCATTTATATTCTATCTTTCATTGTGCAAATTTTCAACTCGATCACAATCGGCAGCTGGGACCCAAGTCTAAAAAAAGTAGTCGATTTCGCTACTCAAATATGTCAGGTTTGCCCATACGTTTCACTTTTTCAAAAATTAGACCTTCTCTAGTACTGCATATTTCCGTAGAAAAAGTTATCAAAAGCCATACTCAATTTTTTAAGAAATTAAATCAAAAATTTGACATTTTCGAAGATTTATCAGCTTTTTAGGTTTTTCATTTTTGATTTGCTATTTTCATTGCTAAATAACTCAACAAAGTTTTAACGTATTCGTAAGTTTAATACATCAATTTAAAGCTAAGAAACCGCATATTTTAGTGATAAATGTAATTATTGGGTTGCCGACCAGTTGCGAAGCAAAGGCAACCCTTTTGTATACGAAATGTCTGTTAATATTATTATTAATATTACAAGTCTAGTGGG